>NW_004624849.1:1306295-1369577 GCF_000247695.1 Heterocephalus glaber | reverse complement strand
TTCATCAGATCCTCTATTTTTTTATCTGTGTCCTCTCTAGATTTATTAATCATGTCTTACACTATGAGCACAATCTTTGCTGTTATCTAAGAAATTATTTCTGATTTCATTTTTCCCAGATCCTCTTTTGTTGCCAGTTCAGAGAGTGCAGGTGGTTGAGTATCAGATTGTTCCATCTCACTTCCCTTTGGGGTTGCTGCAGGTGATCCAGAAGTCTGTTTTTGAGGCTTGTTTATGTGTCTTCTCATTTCCACGGGGCGTGGTGGGGGGGTGCTTCTGGTGTCCGTGAGGCCTAGCTTCTCTGCCCTAGGAGCATAGGATGGTGGCGGGAGAGCTTCCTTCCGGGTGCTGGGACCAGCTCACCTTCTCTGCCCTAGGAGCCTGGGATGGCAGTGGGGGAGCTTCCTTCCGAGTGCTGGCACTGGCTCACCTTCTCTGCTCTTCTCTGCCCGGGAAGCTTATTTTTTAAAGTACAACACTGGGAGCCGGAGATTATGGCCAACATCTGCAATTCCAACTCTGTGGGATGCTAACGCAGGAGGATTACAAGTTCAAGGCCAGCCTGGACAACTTAGCTAGACCCTGTCTCAAAATTTTAAAAGGGCTGGGGATGTAGCTCAGTGTGAAGACCCTGGGCTTATTTCTCAGTACTGCCGTACTGTAATTCATACATACATTCAGACAGAGACACAGACATACACACACACATAGACACACTGGGAGCCACTGGATGGAGGAAGGGCTAGCAGGCAACTTTTTGGAATAGCTCCCAGGAGGATTCCAATTTTCCACTGCCCCTAGCACTTCCTGGAGAACCACTGTAGCTTTAGAAGCTTGAAAGGGTTGAAATTGAAGGGTTAAATTGATTTTAACTATCTATCTCACAAGGGTGGGGAGGGGTCATAATTTACAGTTAACTAACAATTTCAGTGGACTATATCATAACCAACTTTTAGCAAGAATGGAGAGAGGGATTCTCGAGAATAATAAGAGGAAAGCAGCTGCAGCAGGGAACTATAGAGGTACAGGTGAAAAGTAATTCCTAAGGGCTAGCGTTTTAGCTTAGTGGTTCCACCGCCTGGCTCATAAGCACAAGGTCCTGAGTTCACTCCCCGGTACCAAAAAAAAAAAAAAAATCCCAAAAAACCAATTCCTAAAAAGGATTCAAGGACTGTGTTATACACTACCTGGGGTGCTATGGGAGAAGGAGGGAAGCAATCAACTGGCTGGAGATGAAAACATAAAGCAGAGGATTTTTATAGTGAAAAGAAGAATCTCTTGGCTACTGAAAAGTGTGGTCTACTCATAGTACCCCTTGGGAGCTTGTTAGAAACATAGAAACTTGGGGTCTTGCTCCCACTTACTAAACCATAAACTGCATTTTTAATAAGAACTTCCGGTGGCTTTTTTTTTTTTTTTCATTCAAGCTTAGGAAGCACTGATCTGTACCATGGGGAGCAGACCCTACACCACCAGAGGTCCCTATCACAGCTGAACCATTTTATGTTGAATTTCTGATACAGGGCAGTAGTTTCTGAAAAGGTACTGAATATTTGAAAATTAACTAGACAAAGAATTACAAGATCTTTCATTATGCGAATTTTCTTCGCCTAAAAAAAAAAAATTCCAGTGGAGCAAAATACTAGGCTTCCTTAAGTGAGGCAGAGCCATCTTAAAAAAATGTGTGATAAGAACTCAGCGCTGGGCCAAGTCAACCGTTCACACAGCAGGATCCAGTCTGGAGACGCCCCATGATCCTTGGCAGCTCCGAGCAATTAGGATATTTTTTGGTTTTTTTTCTTTGAGACCAGGTCTCGCTGCATAGCCCAGGCTGGCCGCGAACTCATGGCGATCCTCCTACCTCAGCCTCCTGTGTGCTGGGGTCACAGGCGTGCACCACCACACCCGGCTAGGATGGGCTTTTAAAGAAAGTCCAGTTGGCAGCTGTTCTGCCCCAGAGCCGTTCTAAGTAGTCTTTAACTCTGGAAATGAAGACTTGACAAAACTACTTCCCGGGAGTACAATATAGCCGTGTACGACTGACGCGGCTACAACCAGGAGACAGCAGCAACTCCTCATCCACGGTAGCTATCCCAGATGACTTTCGACCTCTGACCCAGCGCCTTTCTCGTCGCTTCCGCTGCGGCTTCCGCTCCCGCCCCTCCGACGAAAGGCGGACCCAAGGGGGTGGGCGGGGGCTCTGATGCCGGCGGTTAGGGGCGGGCCCCTCTGGGGGCGGGGTTTGAGAGGGCATTCTCCATTGGGCTGCTGGATAGGGGCAGGGCCTAAAGTTGGGCGTGGGGGGGGGGAGTTGTTAGCCACCCCTGGGCTACTGGCCCGCTAGGCTCAACCTGCGGAGGCCGGCGGCGGCAGGCGGGCCCGTAGTAGATCCCGGATCCCGAATCGCCTAGCTTTGGAGCGGAATCAGGGTCTGCCCTGTTTTAAAGCGGATCAGCGAGGGGCTTTCGAATTTAGGGTTAGGAAATCCCGGAACTCGGATTAACAAACCCCGGAACCCGGAATTAAGATCGGAAAGTCCCGGATCGCGGAGCACAGCGCTCGGGGCTGACTCGAAGCGGAGCCCGGATCGCTGCACCGCGGGACGGGACGGAACGATGTCTGGCCGTGGCGCGGGCGGGTTCCCGCTGCCCCCGTTGAGCCCCGGCGGCGGCGCCGTTGCCGCTGCCCTAGGAGCGCCGCCTCCCCCAGCGGGACCCGGAATGTTGCCTGGTCCGGCGCTCCGGGGCCCGGGCCCCGCTGGAGGCGTGGGGGTCCCTGGGGCCGCCGCCTTCCGCCCCATGGGCCCCGCGGGTCCCGCGGCGCAGTACCAGGTGAGGAGGGCGGGCAGGCGGCGCCGCGGGGCCTCGAGAGAGGGCCCTGGAGGAGCCGGTGGAGGGTCAGGCCGGGGGCCCTCGGGTTGCGGCCAGGGGCCAGAGTTTGGGGAAAGGGTGAAAGGGACTGCGGTGTGGAAGCAGTTGGGAGTGACCTGGAGCTTCTTGGCACGGAGATTCTGAGTGAGAGATGGGAGCGTCATGGGGTGGAGGGCTAATAAATTGTGGGCGCACGGGTTGAGAAGCCTGGCCCAGTTCCTAGGGTGGAGGTTCTTGGGAGGGGATGAGAAAGTTTTGGAAAGGGTTTTACTGAGAAAGCAGGGTTACCCTGGACTGGCCTCCTTCCCATTCCAAGTCTGCCCTGTTTTTTGGTGGGGTTTTTTTTTTTCTAGTTGGAAATTGGCAGATTTCTAGCATGTTTGAGATGGCTCCCAGCTGCTAGTGAGGAGGAAGGAGGCCTGGTGTCCCACAGCATGGTCAGGCCCAGGAGCCTTGGCCGGAATGAATCCAGGTTAGATCAGACAGTGGTGCCCAGGCCTGAGCAAGGCCCAGCCCAGTAACAGACCACTCTTATCCTGAGCCTTCTGCTTAATGTCAGTGTGCAGAAGTTGAATCTGGAGGAGCTGAACGGAACACAGTGGCTCCACCGAGCCCTGCTAGTTCTGGGACTGGAGGAGTCTGCGTTTGCAGGGGGTTGCTTCAAAGAGTACTATTCTGACCCCTCAGGCTTCAAAGAAGAGAATGTCTCAGGTTGCAGCTTCAAAGGACATTGAGAGGCAGAGACTTGATCCTTGTGGTTATTGTGTGAGGAACTCTTGACTGTTGCTGGATCTCCTCAGTCACCCAATGTGTTCTTTGAGGCTTTCCCCAGTATGCTTGGGAATTGTGACTGACCTTTTTCCAGCCCCCTTTCCACTTTATTTAGCTTCCAAGTTCTGACAACACCATATGCCAGCCCATGTGCCTGAGCCTTTGGGCTGGGCTTCTTGCTAATGTCCCAAGGTGTGTGTGTTGTTGTTTTCTCTTGTTCTCCCCTGGCATGCCCAGGTAGAGGTTCCAGAAATGTGTCCTCATGGAATACCAGGACCCCTGAACCCTCATTTTCTAAGGAGATGATTACTTGGGGATACTGATTTTTTCCCCATACTCCTCATTCCCCTCCTTCCTGAAAGAAAACAAGGGGGTTTTGAGTATGAGAAGAGAAAGACCTAAGGTTCCAGCCTGGGTCCATCTTTCCCATCATGCTTTCTCCCTTGGGGATCCTGGGACCAGGGTGTTGGTGAGGGGTCCTTGCATCAGTTACTCCAGTCCTTGGGTTGGTTACCAGAGACCTTCTGAGAGCTTCTTGTTGGCATTTTGGTCTTGGGGGACCTGGAACCAACAGAAGCCTCTCCAGTTCCCTTGGCATGCTACCCAAAGAAAAGGTGCCCTTGGGAAAGCCCCTTCAGGCATGGATTCCACAGTTTCTTAGGGAGTGGCCTTGCTGTGGCAAAGCCAAACTGGCCGGCTAGATAGCCCTGGGGAAGCAGAAGATGATGGCTCTGAGCCCTGGCGTCCCATCCCTCCAGCTTCTCATCATCTTCATCTCCTCCCCCCTTCTCCTTCCTCCAGAAAGGGGCAGAAGAGATGGATGGGAGGAATAACCAGCTAACTTGGCTTGAGTTTGAGGGAGATCCTGCCTCCCCTCTTTCAAGTTCAATTGTATGACTTCCAGGAGAAAGACTTAAGATCTGGGCAACAAAGGGGTTCCTGCCTGTTAAGGATCATGAGATGAGCAGGAAGAACAAGGATTTGAGGACCCAAGCTGGACAAATAGGGGACCCTGGGATTTGAACTGTAAGCAGTTGAAAAAAGTGAAGTGATGGTCCATCTCCTTCCAGAGGGTGGCTCTAGCTGTTGGATCACGGTCAACTGAGGACCTTAAAAAAAGCAACATCAAAAACAAAACAAAATGAACAAAAACACAGATTGCTGTGTTCACTTTAGATGTTCAAAATACTTTCTACCCATGGGGTGGAGGAGTATAGTCTCCAACGAAGGCCTTCAAGCCCAGTTACCAGGAACATTAGGGCCACAGGATTTGGGGTAGGGCATGGGCATGCTCACCTGAACCCTAGATTCCTCACTTAACTTGGGTCCTTGTGCTTGCGAGGCAAGTGGCAGAACCACTGAGCTAAATCCCCGGCCCCTAGATTCCTCACTTTGATGCAGCAGCAGCAGCCGCAGCAGCAAGCCCAGCCTCCATCCTGCTGTCCTGAGAGGAGAGTGGTAGGGTCAAACTTAGAATATAGGCTGGTGCTGGGCCTAGGAGAGGAGGTCGCTGAACCTTCTGGGTTTCGAAGGTTTGAGCCAGTCTTACGCAGCCCTGCTGCAGGCAGGAGGCTGAGAGTTTGGGGCATTGGATTTTTTTCCCCTTTTCTTTTCTACTCCTGAGTTGTTTTTTTAAAGGAGGAGGAGTTACTGGTGCTTCAAAGCCCAGGTGTAGAGCTTGGCAATGTTCAGCCCAACCTGATGAACTGTAGCAACCTTCCCCTCGGACCCTGAGTGAACTGGGGGCCAAGAGCAGGGGAAGTCTGAAGCAGATGTCTGGGTGGGACCTATTCTAGGTCTTGCTTCTGTTTTTGGATTTCCTGTTGCCTGAGCACCTGCCCTGGAGGTCTGGGTGGTACTGCAGGTTGTGTGAGTTAGCTTCTTGGGGACCACAGGGCTGTAGTTCACACTCAGCAGTTCTTCCCTTTGTCTCAGGCACTGGGAAACACTTAAGTCAGAGATGTCTGGTTGAGGCTTACAGCTTGGACCACACTGAATTTTTTTCCCCTTTCTGTAATCTTGGCCATGGCTCATTAAGGCAAAGAAACTGGCTGTCTTTTGTCTTTCAGCAGCCTTAATGAATCTTTTCCTGATGGGGAGAAACTTGTGGCAGGACTCCCAAGGTCCCAAGGCTCCTCACTTTTAACTGCTCATTCTCCAGATGCTTCCCTACTGACCTACTCCTTCTGTCCCCTTTCCCCCTTCTCAGTCATGTTTCTCTCAGTGTCTGCATCTGGTCATGAATCTGACCCTTTGTGTGGGAAACATGGGCTTGGTACTAGATGAAGAGGTGGGAGAGAGACTCATCTCCAGGATGCTGGGATGGGAGAGGGTCCTTTGATTTGGTGCAAGTCTCCACCCAGCTTGGCTTAGTTGGCTGGTTGTGCTGGTTGCATAATCTGGGCCCTGGGGCCAGCCCTGTGAAGCTGCCAGGGACAGTGTGTGCGAGGCAAAGCTGCCAAACAGGCCTTGCAGGCAACAGCCATAGGAAGGGGGTTGGGGTGCAGAGGTTATTCCCAAATGGCCTTCACAAAAATATTGGGGAGCTGATCCTTGGGCGGGAAATCTTTCTTTAGAAAAAGACTTTTTAAAAAATTTATTTTTATTACCCAGGTTGCTGAGGGCAGACTCTCTGCAACTTGCATCTCAGGATAATTTTATCCTCATTCTCCAGTTTGGAATGTCTAGCAGTGGTGGCAAACTGGCTCTTTGTTATCAGTGAAAGCTCTAAAGGGTTCACCATCACTGGCCTAGGGTTAAGTTGAGCCAGCACATGCCCCACTGCCAGGTGGTGCCTGGACCACAGGCAGAGTTCAGATGTTTACCACTGTCTCACAGGCCACCCAGGAACCCATAGCTTCCCTTGTGGAGTCTTCTGCCATAGGAGTAGGGGTGCAGCAGTAGGGAGATGAGAAAAGGGTCCAGTTCTGATTGTAGATAGGGGACATATGGTGACCAGATGGTCTCTGTGCTCTGCCTCATGCCACCCCCACTAGTTGGGATCATGTTACAGTTGCTCGTTTGGGGTGTTGCTGCCTGATGGGCTTGGCAGACTAGCAAGTACCTCTCTCCCTCAGTCACACCACCAGGCTGGTACCAGGGGATGGCACTGGGGCTCTGCCTGCTTGTATCTTACAACCCTCTGCTGGCTATGACATTGGTCCCAGGCCTCACTTGTACTGTGCTTCTCTCTGGAGATGGGCTAAGGAGAAGTGAGTACTTGGTGGAACCATCAAAGGCTTCAAGAATGCCTCAAAGCTGCTGGTCTCAAGAAATGGAGAACAGCATGTCAGGGCTGGAAGGCAGTGATAGATCCGGAAGAACTGCACAGGCCCTTCCTTCCTTCAGCCGGCAGGGCCCTCCCACCCCTGGGCCCTGGCAGCCTCATTAGCTGGCACTGCTGCCCGGGCGGTTGCAGGGGTGGGGCAGGTGTAGGTTACGCTCTGTGTTCAAGAAGCTGCTCCCCTTTGTTCCCAACGTCCAGAGCTGCTCAAGCTTGGGTCTGCCTGAGGAGAGGGATGGAGGGCATGGGCTATGGGCCCTGTAGGATCCTGCCATTGACCTATGCACCCCCACTGGCTCACTTCCCCCAGCGGCCTGGCATGTCGCCAGGGAACCGGATGCCCATGGCTGGCTTGCAAGTGGGACCCCCTACTGGCTCCCCATTTGGCACAGCTGTTCCATTGCGACCTGGCATGCCACCCACCATGATGGATCCATTCCGAAAACGCCTGCTTGTGCCCCAGGCCCAGCCACCGATCCCTGCCCAGCGCCGGGGGTAAGGCATCCCTTTCTTGCACTCTGTCTAGCCTAGCTCTGGTGGAAACAGGTTTGCTTCTAGCTAAGAGCTTTGATGATAGAGTGAGACTTGGGTCTGTGCAAGGTTATGGGAACTGGAGGGGGGGGGGGTTGAGTGTCCTTTGGACCATTAATATCTTAAATGGTTTTCTGTCCGCTGCAGGCTAAAGAGGAGGAAGATGGCAGATAAGGTTCTACCTCAGCGAGTGAGTGTGTTGGGAGGGAGGCTGAATCAATATCTAGCTGGCCAGGGTGGAAAGCTGTCGCCCCCAGCCCTGGGATGGGAAGGAACTGAGCCAGAGCTGTGTGAAGCAAGCTGCTGAATTCCTTCTTCCATAGATTCGGGAACTTGTCCCGGAGTCTCAGGCATACATGGATCTCTTGGCTTTTGAGCGGAAGCTGGACCAGACCATTGCTCGCAAGCGGATGGAAATCCAGGAGGCCATCAAAAAGCCTCTGACGGTATGTGCAGCCCTGACCACCTGGCCTTCTCAGACTTTGCTGCCCCTCCCTGGCTTTGTTTTCCATGGCTTTGTTTTCTGCATTGGGTTAGAGGAGCATTTTTCACATGTAGGATACAGCCTATTAGAGCATCAAGTCAATTTCATGTGTTTGGGCCAGCGTATTTTTTTTTTCAGTTAAAAAATTTTTTTTATTGGTACATTTTATTGTATTGTATTGTATTGTATTCTCGGTACCAGGGATGAAACTCAGGACCTTGTGCCTGCCTGGCAGGCGCGGCACCACTGAGTTACATCCCCGGTCCTATTGGTACATTTTAGATATATATAATGATAACATTCATCATAGGGAATTTACATCTGCACATGATATATCCTGCCTCTTTTTTTCCCATCCCCCCTCAAGCCTCTCCTACCCTCCCTATATGCAAAAGCTTTGCTTCCATTTTTTCCTTCTATTTTCACTTTTTTTCCCCTCTTCCTTCCTTTCTCCCTTCCCGCCTCCCTTGTTCCCTTTCCCATTTGAACATTTTCTTCCCATTTCTCAGTGTCTACTACACATTTTAGTCCTTATTTACACTTTCAGGTTCTCACAACAGAGAAACAATGTGGTATTTTTTTGTTTTTGGTTTTGGTTTTTTTGCAGTACAGGAATCAAACTCAGGAACTTGTGTTTGCCAGGCAGGCGTGATGCCACTGATCTAAATCCCTGGCCCACAATGCGGTATTTAAACATGTGTGTCTGATTTATTTCACTTAAGAGTATGGTCTCAAAGTGCATCCATTTAGCTAGAACTGTCTCAAGATAATCCTTTCTGGTAGAGTAGTACTCCATTGTATAAAAAAAACCCATTTTCTTTATCCATTCATTAGTTGATGGGCATTTGGGCTGTTTCCCAGATTTAGCTATTACAAAGTGTGCTGCTATAAACAATGGTATGTATATATCACTGTGGTTATGATGCTTTTAATTCTTTGAGGAAGATATCAAATTAAAGTGAATACCTGGGTCAAATGGAACCTCTAGTTTTAGTTTTTTGGGGGGAGAGGTACTGGGGAACGAACTCAGGACCTTGCGCTTGCAAGGCAGGTGGGTGCCACTGAGCTAAATCCCAACCCTAGTTTTAGTTTTTTGAGAAATCTCCACACTGATTTCCACAGTGGTTGTACTAGTCTACACTCTCACCAACAGTGGAGGAGGGTTCCTTTTTCCCCACAGCCCTGCCAGCATTTGTTATTGGTTAATTTCTTGATAATGGCCATTCTTTCTGTAGTGAGATGGAATCTCAGCATTATTTTTTTTTTCCAGTACTGGGGATTGAACTCAGTACCTTGCACTTATGAGGCAGGTTTGGTGCCACAGCTAAATCCCTGGTCTCAGTGTTATTTTAATTTGCATCTCTCAAATGACCAGTGATGTGGATTTTTTGGGGAGGATACCAGGGATCAAACTTGGGACCTTGTGCTTGTGAGGCAGGTGGCAGAGCCACTGAGCTAAATCCCCGGCCCTGGAATATTTTTTCATATATTTATTTGCCATTTCTACCTCTTCATCTGAGAAGTGTCTATTCACTTCAGATGCCCATTTTTGGATTGAGTCTTTAAATTGGGGGGGGGGGTGTCTGTTTTTTTGTTGTTGTTGTTCTGTGTTCTAGATATTACTCTTTTGTCTGAGGAAGAGCTGGCAAAATTTTTTTGTCACTCTGTGAGTTGTCTCTTCACTCTGGTGGTTTCTTTTGCTGTGCAAAACCTTTCCAATAAGATGAGATCCAGTTGTTTGACTCTTTGTGATATTTCCTTTACTATCAGGGTTTTATTCATAAAGTCTTTGCCTACACTAAAGTCTTCAAGCGTTCTACCTATTGTATCTTCCAGCAGATTTAGTGTTTCTGTTTTAATATTTAGATCTTTGATCCATTTCAATTTTATTTTTTTAGGGGGGGTACCGGGGATCGAACACGGGACCTTGTGGTTGAGAGGCAGGCACCCAGACCACTGAGCTAAATCCATGACCCCTATCCATTTCAATTTTAGTGTAGTGCATGGTGAAAGATACAGGTCTAGTTTTAGTCTTTGGCATGTGGAAAGCCAGGTTTTCCAGCACCATTTATTGAAAAGGCTATCTTTCTTCCAGTAAAGCCTTTTTTTTTTTTTTTTGCCAGTACCATGCTACTTTTTCACAGTAGCTTTGTAGTATAATTTCAAGTCAGGGATTGGGCCAGGATGTTTCATTTTTTGGTTATTTTGAGACAGGGCTCTGCTGTGTAGCTCAGGTTGGGCTTGAACTCACTACGTAATCCAGGCTGGCCTTGAACTCATGGCAATTCTCCTGCCTCAGCTTCCCAAGTGCTGGGATTACTGGCTTGCATCACCATCCCCAGTGAGCATGTTTTAAATGAATATAGAACAGTAGGAAATATTTCACAGTAGTAAAGTACCAACCATTGTAGTGATGGTATTATCTTATGAAATTGTTGTTTCAGATGTATATGAGGACCCTGGGTGATGATTGAAAATGTAAATCTTAGCCAGATGTGGTGACATTTGCCCATAATCCTAGTACTCTGGGAGGCTGAGGCAGGAGGATTGAAAGTTCAAGGCCAGTCTGGACAACTTGGTGACTTCTCGAGCCCTCATCTCAAAAAATAAAAAAAGGCCAAGGATATAACTTACTGTAAAGGCCCTGACTTCAATTCCTTGTACAGGAGGAGATGGGGTGAGTGGATGATAAATAAATCATGATCATGGTCAAAAGTTTGGAAGCTGCCAGACAGGGTAAAGGTTCTTCTTTCCCATCTTTAAAGAAGCTTTCTCATTTCTGTTCTTTTTAAAATAATAATCTAAGGGCCGGGGATTTAACTCAGTGGTGCTGCCGCCTGCTTTGCAAGCGCAAGGTCCTGAATTCAATCTCCGGTATGAAAAAAAAAAAAGTAAAATAATAATCTAGTGCTCACTTCAGCAGGACATATACAAATATAATCTAGAATAGTCTCCTGAGTGGTGAAGACTTTCTAGAAGACCGACCAGGGTTATCTTGGGGACCATTGTAGGTGCTTGGGTTACATTTAAAATATAAGCTGGAGAGTTCCCCTCTGACCCTGCCTTCCCACAGTGCTGGGGCTGGAACCTAGGGTCTCATGCTTGCTAGGGAAATTCCACACCCCAGCCCTAGTGTCTTCGGGATTGGCTTGACAACACCCTGTATATATGTATGTATGTATGTACCCTGTATGTACCTGGTTCCAGTGTGTTGGGATTGTCATTTATACATCTCCTTTCACCATAAAACTATGAGTTCCTTGAAGGCTCGGACTAGAATTTACTACTTCCAATTTCCAGTACCTAACAAGGTGCTTAGCCGAGATAGCACTCAATAATTGATTGTTGAATGAGTTGAAATGGGAAGACTGGGTAGTGGGTTTTTTTGTTTTTTGTTTTTTTGGTACCGGGTAATGAACTCAGGACCTCGAGCTTGCCAGGCAGGTGCTGTGCTGCTGAGCTAAATCCCTGGCCATGGGTGGTGATTTTCAGCATGTTGGTCACCTCTGTTTGATTTTTTTTAGCAAAAGCGAAAGCTTCGAATCTACATTTCCAATACGTTCAGTCCCAGCAAGGCAGAAGGTGATAGTGCAGGAACTGCAGGGACCCCTGGAGGAACCCCAGCAGGGGACAAAGTGGCTTCCTGGGAACTCCGCGTGGAGGGCAAACTGCTAGATGATGTGAGTTGGGGAGGGAGGTATCTGGAGGAGAAGTGGCCTGTGTGGGTTAAGATTGGGGCCAGACATGGGCACTCGCAGAGAAGTCCTGTCATAGGGAGAGGGCACAGTTCTAGGTATTTTTTGATTGGAAGTGCTGGGGATTGACCAGGGCCCCATGCATGCTAGCTAGTACTCCACCACTGAGCTACATACACCCCAGTACCAGGTTGAAGATGTATAGTTACTACAGCTTTCCTGCAGATGGCAATCAAGTATCTTGAAGTTACTCACTGGGTGGCAGAGGGTGGGGGGTCCATCAAGGGTTTCTCCCTGTCCCAGTCTCTCATTTTTGCCCATTGTCTGCTTCTTTGGAGTGCAAGGCTCCTCAGTGTCCTGAGCTCAAGGGTTGGAACAGTGCTCCTTTTTTGGGTTTAACAGTTGAGAATGCAGAAGCATCCCTATCTCACACCCCTTTCCATTCACAGCCTAGCAAACAGAAGAGAAAGTTTTCTTCATTCTTCAAGAGCCTTGTCATTGAGTTGGACAAGGAATTGTATGGGCCTGACAATCACTTGGTGGAGGTGAGAGTGGCTGTAGGGCCCTCGGGTGACCAAGGCACCTGAAGTCACTAAGCTAAGCCCCTTGGGTGGAGTAATGGCCTTGGTCCCCTAGGGGCCTACCCATTTGGTGATAAGCTGTTTCCTTCCTCCCTGCCAGTGGCACCGGATGCCCACCACTCAGGAGACAGATGGCTTCCAGGTGAAACGGCCAGGAGACCTCAATGTCAAGTGCACACTCCTGCTCATGCTGGATCATCAGGTGACAGATACCTTGGATCATGTCTGGGGCCACAGGGACTGGTCAGGAGGAGGGGAATAGGTTCCTATAAACCCTTCCTGTTCCTGCAGTTCTTCTCCTTTGTTTTTTCTTAACTCCTCTTCTGATTCCATCTATCCTCAGCCTCCCCAGTATAAACTGGATCCCCGACTAGCGAGGCTACTGGGAGTGCACACACAGACGAGGGCTGCCATCATGCAGGCCCTGTGGCTTTACATAAAACACAACCAGCTGCAGGATGGACATGAGCGCGAGTACATCAACTGCAACCGTTACTTTCGCCAGGTTAGCTTACTTCTGCCAGGTGACATCCTCTTTGTTCAGTCCCTGCCTTGTCTTCTGACTGCTACCCTTACTGTCTCTGGAGTGTTCTACTTCCCCCATTCCTCAGGCGCCCTCAAGCCTTTGGTGCTCTTTCCAGATATTTAGCTGTGGACGACTCCGTTTCTCCGAGATTCCTATGAAACTGGCTGGACTGCTGCAGCATCCAGACCCCATTGTGATCAACCATGTTATTAGGTAAAGGAAAGGAGGGGAATGGGAAGGCTGAAGAGCAGATACACCCTTAATCTAAAGCCAGAGAGAAAAGTTCTAGGTTGGTTTCTTGCTGAGGGTGCTCATAGAATGGGCCCCAGAAGGGTAGCCATGTGCTTCTGCTTCTTTTCCTGTCTGCTCCATGAAGTGTGGACCCTAATGACCAGAAGAAGACAGCCTGTTATGACATTGATGTGGAAGTAGATGACCCACTGAAGGCCCAGATGAGCAATTTTTTAGCCTCTACCACCAACCAGCAGGAGATTGCCTCTCTTGATGTCAAGGTAGGCCTGCTGCCTTCACAACTTCCTCTGGGACCCAGGATGAGGGCAGGCTAATCTGTCATTTTACTGTATCACACTGGGAGTGATATTTATACCCAGTCCTTTGGACTATACCTGGAAACAGACCCCAAGGGCAGGCTTATCTGACACATGTACCTCTTCCTCAGATCCATGAGACCATTGAGTCCATCAATCAGCTGAAGACTCAGAGGGATTTCATGCTCAGCTTTAGCACTGACCCCCAGGACTTCATCCAGGAATGGCTCCGTTCCCAGCGCCGAGACCTCAAGGTTAGTCCTCTTTCCTTAGGGGGATCCCATGTGCAGCTCTGGGTGATCTTTACCCCAGCACTAGTTTCTCAGTTCCAAGGGCAGATTGGCTCACAGGTGGGAATTATGTCATGACTCCTTCTGGCTCTTTGCAGATCATCACTGATGTGATTGGAAATCCTGAGGAGGAGAGACGAGCTGCTTTCTACCACCAGCCCTGGGCCCAGGAAGCAGTGGGGAGGCATATCTTTGCCAAGGTGAGGCTCTGCCCTGTTTGGCCTCCTTTAGCTGTAACAAGAGGCCTGACCATTTTCTTCCTTCTTCAGGTGCAGCAGCGAAGGCAGGAACTGGAACAGGTGCTGGGAATTCGCCTGACCTAACTGCTCAGGGATCTCTTCCTTCTCTGTCCTGGAGCCTGGCAGGGGACCACCCTTTGGGTCCTGGCTATGCCACAGACATGTAGGATGGGGTGAGGGGTATCTCCTGGCACTCTCTACTCCCAGATTTAGTTGCATAAATGTAGTGATAGGGTTCCTGGTTGCTTGGTCCCCAAAGCCTTATTACTTTTTGCATTGGCTTTAATTGGGTTCTCAAGATGCCTCCTCTGCCCCCTGCAGGCAGGCCCAGGTAGGACTGCTGGAGGGCGTGCTTTGGCATTTTTAGGAACCAAAGGCTGCTGGGTTTGCATGTTTACAAGCTCTCCTCCTGGGCCAGTGTCAGAGCTGGGTCTGGGAGCTGGGCAAGGAAGAGGAGGCCCAGCCTAGACTCTTCCGAGCCTTTCTAAACCAAAGTTCTTTGCCATTCCTACAAGCCCAGCCTTGCTGCTGGTTTTTTTTCCCTTTCCTTTGGGTATTTGCACTATGTGGGGAGCAGGTTTTTCTATGTGGGAGCCACTTTTTTTGTACAGGGGTAAGTTGAGGTTTTTCAGGGAGCCCTATTTGGTGCCTCCTTGCCTGTATTTTCTCAATCTATGCAAGCGGCTGTGGCCGCCATCATCTCCTGGGATGCCAGGGGCTCCCCCACCATAGGGGAGGTGGAACCTCTGAGGGGGGGGGGGTGTACCAATTCTTTAGCTTGGCCAGAGGTAGGGGGTGTGCATGGCAGAGAGCAGGGGGAGGTGAGGGGAGGCTGGGCGGACTGTTGTGCCCTTTGGAACTTGGTGAACTTAGGGCTTGGCAAATGCCACTTCTGGCAGGTTTGGAAATTTCCAAATAAATTCTTTTGTTTATTGGTGGTACCTAGACCTGGTCATTGAATAATGTGGCCACTCTAACAGGGGCTTGTTCCACACATCTTTATTTGAAGGATACACAAAAAAGACATCCCTTCACTTCCACAACTTTTTGATGGACATGTTTTTCTCACTATCCTTCTGCATGACCTAGAGAGGAAAGAGAGAGCACACACTTGTGAGCATGAGTTATGAACACAAATCTTAGTCTCTGCTCCAGAGCAACCATCAGCAAAAGCAGAACAGTGGAGGCATGTACCTTGGCTACTGCCATCTCAAAATCTTCCTGGGTGACATGGACTCGCCGTTCCCGCAGTGCATACATGCCAGCCTCTGTGCACACGCCCTGAGCAGGAAAAGGAAGCTGAGACACTGTTGCCCCATCAACCCTGAGATATAACCTTGAACCCAGAGCTTCCTGCCACTCCGTTTCCCTGAGATTCCAGTTACCTTAACCTCAGCTCCTGATGCTCCTGGCATTAGCTCAGCAATTTTTCTCAAGTTGATCCCCCGGGTCAGGTTCATTTTCCGGGAGTGGATTTTCAAAATGTCCAGCCGGGCCTAGGAATGGGAGAGGAAAGCCCTTGGTCCCACACCTTATCCCCACAGCCAGAGCCATTCCACAAACTATCTACCACAAACCTCCTCATTAGGGGGTGGGAATTCAATTTTTCTGTCGATGCGCCCTGGGCGAAGCAGTGCAGAATCCAAGATGTCAATCCTATTAGTAGCCATGATAACCTGAGCAGAGAAAGGAAGATAAAATCAGCTAAGCTCTTAGCCTGTATGTCACCCAAAGCCTTCCACTGGCTTGTCTAAAGGCCTGCACCACTTTACCTTGATATTCTTGGTGGCTTCAAAGCCATCTAGCTGGTTAAGCAGCTCCAGCATTGTGCGCTGCACCTCACTGTCTCCTCCAGAGCCCCCCTCCAGCCGAGAGGAGCCAATGGAGTCGATTTCATCCATGAAGATGATAGATGGAGCGTGTTCTCGTGCCATGACAAACAGCTCCCGCACCATTCTTGCCCCTGTGCAGAGACCCAGCTGGCATTAGAAGCTAATGAGCTTCTCACCCTTCACTCTTCTACTCGTTTCTCACATTCCTAACCAGTTACCTTCCCCAATGAATTTCTGTACCAATTCTGAGCCAGAGACACGAATAAAGGTACAGTCAGTATGATGAGCCACAGCCCGGGCCAACAGTGTCTTCCCGGTGCCTGGAGGTCCGTATAACAGCACTCCCTATAGGGAAACAACAGGACTCAGTGCAGAAAGCGGGCTTCATGCCATTCAGTGAGCATATTACTGCATGCTAGCTTTGTGCTTGGTCCCTTGCTAGAGGCTACAGATGCTCTTTTTTAGAGCTTACAGCTAAAACAGTTTAGTGCCCTAGAAACTCCTCTCCCCCAGCTGCTGCTATTCAGCAGAAAGGACAGCCCAAGCAGGGTGCAGCCTGTCCCAACCCAAGCACTTGATCTGGCCTGGGGCAGGAGTAAGTACAGCCAACCTGTATACCTCACGGAAGCCCAGTCCTCACCTTGGGCTGTGCAATGCCCAGGGCTTCAAAGAGCTCAGGGTGCTTCACGGGCAGCTCAATCACTTCTTTGATCTCCTTGATTTGCTTGTCCAATCCACCAATCATCTCATAGGTCGAGTCAGGCACCTTTTCCACCATCATGAGTGACACTAGAGGGTCCACCTTGTTGGGTAGAATCTTGTGCAGAGTGTAGCTGTCATTTCTTAGGGCCACCCGGCAATTGGGTGTCACCTGGACGGAGGTGGCAAGTTTCAGGAAGTAGTACACTAAGAGCTGACCCCACCCCCCACTCACCTGGTACACTCACATCATTGATGTCGATGTTCTTGTCCACATCTACGACAAACTTGCCCTCAGGATGTACCTGAAGAAACAAGGGCTCATGTCTCTTTTTTTTTTTTTTTTCTGAGACAGCATCTCATTATGTAGGCCAGGCTGGCCTCAAACTCACAGCCATCCTGTCTCAGCTTCCCAACTGCTGGGATTACAGCCATGTGCCACCATACCCAGCCCTTGTGACCTTTCTTATGGCCACCAAATCACCATATCAGCAAGACCCATGGGATTCCAGAATAACATGACGGAACACTGTCCATGAGGCTATGTATAAAGGGTGGGGAAGCAGTGGGTGACAGGCTGGTCATGTTGCCTTTACCTTGACCAACACTTTCTTCTTATCCATTGCCCGGACTACTTCACCCACATAGGAGCCCTGTTCCTGCAGCAGCTGTAGCTCTTCCCGCAACAGGCGAACTAAATGGCAAATAGATATAGTGATCACCTAGTTTCTCCTTTGTGTCCCCTGCCTGGGGATTAATTCAACATGAACTAAGTACAGCACCATTTTGAAATTTCGAAGGAAAGTTTCACTCTTTCTCACACACACATGTCCCAAAGGGGCTTATAAGGGAACTCTAGATAGAGATGTGCAGTGGGAAACCACTAATGACTGTGAAGCATCACCTTGGACTAGAGGGAAAGCACTGCTATGAGGCTGCCAGTCAAGGAGCAGCCAGACTTCAAACTGTCTACATGCAGCTTCCTATCTTATCCCTCACCTTTTGCATTTAGCTCATTCCTCTGTGCCTGCAGCCGCCGAAGGTTTTGGCTCTTATCATTCACAATCAACTGTGGAAAGCAAGAGAAAATTCTGTTACTCAAAGGCAACAGATAGGAGGCAGGATCTTGGCCAGGACTCTCATAGGCAGGCTGAGCTACAATAAAGGTACTGGTGCCTCCATGTTCAGATTCTCTAGTAGGATCCCAATGACCTTGTCCTGTCCTTCAAGAGTCCCTTTGGAGCCTGAAGTAGCCATCAAAAAGGCTGCTTGGGAAATGTTACAGCTGGCTTATGTAGTAACTTTTTTTTTTTTGTACTGGGGATTGAATTTAGGGCTTTAGCACTGAACTACATTCCCCAACCCTTTTCATTGTTTTGAGACAGAGTCTTGCTAAATTGTCCAAGTGGGACTTGAACCTGTGATCCTCCTGGTTCAGTGTCCCAAGTGCTGGGATATACATACTGACTCTTCATGGGGAAGCAACATGCTTATAGTGGAAAGGTCTTTGGGTAGGAAATCTGAGTTCTAGCTCAGCTGCTGTCAATTTAAAATGAGGTAAAGCACTAGGGATATAGCTCAGTGGCAGAGTACTTGCCTAGCATTTATAAGGTCCTGTGTTCAACTCCCTACTATTGGAAAAAAGAAAAAAAAAAAAATCAAGCATGCACAAGGCCCTGGGTTTGATTCCCAGTATATAATAACTACAAGTGTACCTGGAGCTTGGAAATTTTTTTGTCTCTTCTCATGCATTATATTGTTATTTCTCTGGCTTAGCTGGTTAGGCTAACACACTGAGATGCCCAGTTCCTTTCATTCAGTCCCCATGACATCAGTGTTGTTCGACTCCTCAATTCTGTCCCTCCCCACGTTGTCATTTCACCTAGCCCCAGCCTTTTCCTGATAAATCTCATCTCCTGAGCCTATGTCTCCTCTTTTTAAAGAAACTTCTGCGTTCATACTTCTTTCTCTCAAAAGATTAGTGTTGGGCTAGGGACCTAGAATTTGACTCTTAGGAACTGAGTAACAAAATGTATTATTGCCCTTAAAGGGGTGGGGCTTGAGGATAACAAAACTTTTTTTCTTTCTTTCCCAGAGACAGGGTCTCTCCAGGTAGTCCAGGCTGGCCTTGAACTCACAGTGATCCTTCTGCCTCAGCCTCCCAAGCACTGAGATTACAGGTGTGGACCACCACACCTGGCTCTTAAGGGTAACAAGAGATTATTCGTTTCATATACTTCACACTACTTGTTACTTTTTTTTTTTGAGACAGAGTCTGGCTATGTAGTTCAGACTGGTCTTCAACTCACCATGTAGCCCAGGTTGACCTCGAACTTGTAGCATTCTCCAGCCTCAACCTGAGTGCTGGGATTACAGGCATGCATGTGCCACCACCTGCTACTTGTTACTTCTTACAAGGATACTTTTCTAAGGACTAGAAACAAAATAGGAAAATAGGCCAGGTGGTGGTCCAGGCAGAGGCCAGCCTGGGCTACATGGCCAGTTCGAGTTCACCTTGGACTACACAGCAAGACCCTGCTTCAAAAAACAACAAAAACAGGGCCAGGGATTTAGCTCAGTGGTTTCACCACCTGCTGCGCAAGGACCCTAATTCGATCCCAGGTACCAAAACAAAAACAAACAAAAAACCCCAACCTCCCCCAAAAACAAAATAGGAAAATAGCTTCTTTCACTGCATTGTCAATGGAATTTGTAGAAATCTTCCATTAGTCCGCATCCCCTCCTAGTTCCCTCTACAGTTAGTCCTCACCTGGAGTTCTTCAATCTTGGACAAATAATATTGGCGGAGTCCGCTGCCTGCCTTCCCCTCTTCCAGCTCCATCTGAAGACACAATGTAGTTATTAAACAAGAGGTAAACACTCAAGGAGTAAAGCCACTTTCAGGGCATTTCACTACAAGGCTAAATACCAGGCAGCTCAGCATGGTAAAGAGCTCAGACTTCGGAGGCTTAATATCTGGATTGTAATCCTGCACTCCCTTCCTTTGAAACCTCCATTTTCCCATGGCTAAAATAAAAAAAATACAAACTCCGCCTACCTCCTTAAGGCTTTTTAGAAAGATCGAGAGCCAAGTACACGGGAGGGAGCCCTTGGACTGTGGCAAGTGCCATAAAGATCGGAGGTGATACCACTACAGACGGAGCCAGAAGGAAAGACAGCCATCCAACCTTCCGCTCACGAGGTCCTTCTCACTTCATTTCTACACGGCTCTGCCCTGACTCACCGCGGGCGGCGCTGACACAGCAAATCCAGTCTCAGGCAAGCCCTGGTCTGGATTGGTCCACATACCGCCCCCCCCATCCACCCGACCCTCTGGTCCCGGCCAGCTTTCAACCTAAGGTCCCGCCCGCTCCGTACTTAGCCCCGAGTCTCCGCCCGGCTGCCGCAGTCGCCGTACCTGCTCTGGCCCGTCCAGCGCCATCTTCCCTCTTCAATAGAGACCGCCGGCATCCGAGCCACCTTCGCGCGCAGGCGCAGAAGCGGGGGCTTCGGCCCGGAGACTGAGCAGAGAAGAGTTCCGGGTCACTGGGCGAGGTGTGTCCAGAATACAATAAATAATAGGAGCCATGATGGGAGGGCGTATTCTCAAGATTAGGAGTTTTGGAAGGAAACGAGGAACTAGATCTCCTAATTGTTGCTTCCTAGGAACTTGGTATTTAAATATTGTAATCTTCCCCCCAGTCACATCTTTCAATTTATAAGGCTCGGGGACAACACTCTTATGGCCACACTCAAGATGGAGAAAAACTTGGAGCCAGGGACGCAAGGCGCGCTAGCGGAAGCGGAAGTACACTTGCCTGCATGTGCTCTTCCGTGGCGAAAGCGCCGCTGGGTAGAAGGCTCGTAGTGTGATTTCTGTGGGAAGTTGGTAACGGAAGCGGACTCTAGCTTGGGAAGAGAACTTTTCAACTTCTATGTTCTCCCCAGATTGAGTGACATTCCTCCATTCTATCATGGGCAAGAAGGGCAAAGTTGGCAAGAGCCGGCGGGACAAGTTTTATCATTTGGCAAAGGAGACTGGTGAGTTAGAGTTTGCTCTGAGAGCGAACAAGAGAACCGTCTCGTTGGTCTGCGCCTTTCCAGATGTTGGGCTCCAATTTTCACAGAAGGGGTGGTGGGCCGTGAGGCTGGAAAAGTTCTGCTGGTAGTGTTCCGCGGACGTCATTATTTTGTCTCTGCCCCCGCGCCTCCCAGGTTATCGTTCCCGCTCTGCTTTCAAGCTGATCCAGCTCAATCGCCGCTTTCAGTTCCTGCAGAAAGCTCGAGCCTTATTGGATTTGTGTGCTGCGCCAGGAGGATGGTGTGTAACACTCGGAGCAGTTGCTCCTGGTGGCGGTTTCATGGCCCTGGATTAGAATTATGTTCCTCGGGGGTCGGATTTTGGGCCCCCTACTCCCAACGAAGTGCAATAATTCCAGCCTCAGATTTCTGTACACTCCAGAGCTTAAGTCTATTCTAAACCTTGGGTGGGCTTTTTCCTTTCTTGGTTGCAGAGAAAAGGCTTGGAATGTGTAGATATGATTCCTTTGGCCACTACACTTGTCTAGGCTCTCTGACATCAAGGGTGAGAGATCACATTGCCAGGGGAAGGAAAGAGATAGTTCCAGATGTGGGTTTTTTTGGGGGGGTATCTGGGATCGAACTTGGGTCCTCGCGCTTGCGCAGCAGGCGACAAAACCACTGAGCTAAATCCCTGGCCCCCAGTTCCAGATGTTTTAATCTTTGTTCCTTTCATAGGCTGCAGGTGGCGGCCAAGTTTATGCCTGTGTCCAGTCTTATTGTGGGTGAGTAACTGGTGGCTCTCTTGGATGTTTTAGGGGGAAATGAGGTACTAATTGTGCTACATTTTTTTCCTTGCTCCTTGAGTACTCTGACCTTTCTTCCAGGAGTGGACCTGGTTCCAATCAAGCCTCTCCCCAATGTGGTGACACTTCAGGAGGACATCACAACAGAACGCTGTAGGCAGGTAATAGGAATTCCTCTTTTCCTATCCATTTTGTTTGTTTTTTTGAGACAGGGTTTCACTATGTAGTTCAGGCTGGCCTTGAACTCACTATGTATTCCAGGGTGGCCTCGAACTCATAGCATCCTCTTGCCTCAGCCTCCTGAGTGCTGGGATTATAGGGATGTGCCACCACACCCAGCACCTCCTATCCTTTTATGTACAAATAGCCACAGCTTCCGTATCTCCCAAGTGCAATTTTTACCACATCTCCCAAGTGCCTTCATGATTATCTGTGAGGTATATGGCATTCCTAATGTACACTCTAGCCTTAGTCAGGGGTGAAATCCTTTCCAGTGGACTATTACACTGTAAGCTCCAGGAAGGAATCGATGTATTAGGTACCCACCCCCCCGCCCCAGTACTGGGGCTCGAACTCTGGACCTTATGCTTGCCAGGCAGACACAGCCCCGCTGAGCTACATCCCTGGCCCCCAAGATGTATTACTTTCCTATTTCATTCCCAGTGCCTGACACAGTATTTGGTCTTTGGTGGGCACTCAGTAGATGACTGGACTAGGGATTCTATTCTTACCCATTCTTTTGTTTCTGTTGCCATAATCCCTGTCCTTCTCTGTAGGCCCTGAGAAAGGAGCTGAAGACTTGGAAAGTAGACGTTGTGCTCAATGATGGGGCCCCTAATGTTGGGGCTAGTTGGGTACATGACGCTTACTCGCAAGGTGTGCAGGGAGTATGGGGCTGATGAGGGTAGAGGTGGAAGTGGCGTGGCCCCAGATCATACTGATTCTCACTGACTGTCTTTATTCCACAGCCCACTTGACACTGATGGCTTTGCGTTTGGCTTGTGATTTTTTGGCCCATGGTGGCTGCTTCATCACAAAGGTTTTCCGTTCCCGTGACTATCAGCCCCTGCTGTGGATCTTTCAGCAGCTATTCCGCCGTGTCCAGGCCACCAAGCCCCAAGCCTCTCGCCATGAATCTGCAGAAATCTTTGTAGTCTGCCAGGGTGGGCATCACTTCCTTCTCTTAGCTCAGCCTTATAATTATCAAAGCATATTTTAAAATATATCTTACCATTTTAGGATTCTTGGCTCCTGACAAGGTTGACAGTAAATTCTTTGATCCCAAGTTTGCCTTCAAGGAGGTTGAAGTTCAGGCTAAGACAGTTACTGAGTTGGTAACTAAAAAGAAGCCAAAGGTGCGTTTGGGGAAGTTGGGCCTGATGGGTCCTTCAGAAACCTCAGAAGGGACTGCCCAACCATTTTTTTTCCTCCCTAAGGCTGAAGGCTATGCTGAGGGTGACCTGACTCTTTATCACTGTACCTCAGTTACTGACTTCCTACGGGCTGCCAACCCTGTTGACTTCCTCTCCAAGGCCAGTGAGGTGAGTTCTCAGACTTGAGGGAGGCATGTAAGGGAGCCCCAGAAACTGAGCCTGAAAATATCCCTTGACTGCTTTTCTTCTCTAATAGATCTCAATAGATGATAATGAGTTGGCACAACATCCAGCTACCACTGAGGACATACGGGCATGCTGTCAGGACATCAGAGTTCTGGGGCGCAAGGAACTTAGGTATGTAGAAGGGTGGTGAAGGGGCCAGGAGCGCTAAAGGAGGTAATAGCCTTTGAACAAAAGCCATGATGCTGGATCTCTGGTTTGGGGTGGGGCCTGAATCTTAGGATTTATGTGGGTGGAGCCAGAAATCTGAAGTGTAGACTGAGTTGGGCATGATAATGCATGCCTGTAATCCTGGCACTCGGGAGGCTAAGGCAGGAGGATCACCTCGAGTTTGTGGCCCGCCTGGGGTACATAGTGAGTTCAAGGCCAGCCTGAACTACATAATGTGACCCTGTCTCAAAACACCAAAAAAAAAAAAAAAAAAGTGTAGACTTCAAACAGAAAAGGAGAGAAAGGAAATGGGAGATGGTAAGATCAATATTTCTGGTGCAGGTCCCTACTGAACTGGAGAACAAAACTTCGGCGTTATATGGCTAAGAAGCTGAAAGAGCAAGCAAAAGCACTGGATATCAGGTGAGAAAAAACTAACAAGGGTAGGTATTACTTTGTGTTGGGAGGAAGTATCTAGAAAATAACCAAACTCTCTGAACTATTTTGTTAGCCTCAGCTCAGGAGAGGAGGAAGGTGATGAAGAATCTACCTCTGAGACCACAAGGCAACCCTCTAAGGAGGAGGAAGAGGAAGAGCAGCTGAACCAGACTCTGGCAGAGATGAAAGCCCAGGAGGTGGCGGAATTAAAGAGGTTAGGGGAGCTAGGGAAGAGCTTGGGGAACTCCAATACATAGTCCCTCTGTGTGTGAAAATGGGAGAAAGGGATGAAAGGCACGGATAAGGAAGCTCAAGTGCTGGGCAGCTTTTTAAATTCCTTAACCCATCCCTTTAGGAAGAAGAAGAAGCTGCTTCGAGAGCAGAGGAAGCAGCGGGAACGCATAGAGCTAAAGATGGATCTGCCTGGAGTTTCCATCGCAGATGAGGGAGAGACAGGCATGTTCTCCCTGTGTACCATCCGAGGTCACCAGGTGAGGTGGAGTTGGGGATACAGGTTGAGACGAGAGTGATTTGCAGAGGGGGAGATGGGAAAAAGAGCCCCGTGACTCAAAAGACAAAAAGAAACACCTGCAATGATGAAATCAGGAAGATCTGTGATTATGATCTAGATTACTATAGAACTAGTACATCAGAACAAAGAGCTGAGATTATAGCAGATGCAGCCAGGATAGCTGGATTACCAGCATGGGTGAAAAGAGGGTGTCCCTCAGTGGAGAGCATCATTCTTCAATTTAGCAAGTTAGCTAAATTGTGACCAAGTTAGCACTTAGAAATTAGATGAATGGTGCTTCTGTCAAATACTAAAGAACGTACTTTTTCTGATGAAAACTGTCACAAGCAAAATTTTTTGCAGCTCTTGTGTGGGAATGTTACAATCAGGTCATCTTTGGCACACAGGAGAGGCAGTATAGCAGCCATAGAACAGACGCAAGCTTAAGCTTTAGACCCAGCTGCACCACTTAAAAGACTGTGGCTCTGAGCTACCACTTACCACTTTTTAACTTACCTACTACGGTTTTTGTGATGAATAAAAAAATAGCTGTTTGCCGTAAGGAAAATAAATTTTGAGGTTCTGACAGTTGGAGTGAAGCAGTTCTTTCAGATGTGTATTGTCTGGGTTTCTCAATGGGATCAAAATGAGTAGATTATTTTCTAAAGTGATTGTGAGTTTTCAAAATGATTTTACTCTTCTTTTGGTGGTAGTGGTGCTGAGAATTGAACCCACGGTTTCTTGCATGTGAGCCAGACTTTCTACCACTGAGCTAGCTACATCCCCAGCCCTACAAGTGATTTTAAACTAGTGAGTGGGACAGAATAGTTCTCTCTAGTCTATTGATGATATTTTTGTTTTTTGGTACCAGGGATCAAACTCGGGACCTTGCACTTTCGAGGCAGGCGCCGGAACCACTGAGCTAAATCCCCAGCCCCGCCGGTTCTCTCTAGTCTAGGATGGGATGTTTTATATAGGCCAGTTTCTTTATCTGTAAAATGAAATAGCTATTTATTACAGTGTATTTACTAATGTTAGGAGATGAGATCGCAAATATTTTTTCCTAAGTACTCAATTTCTATTTCTCTTAACTTCAGTTGTTAGAGGAAGTAACACAAGGGGACATGAGTGCTGCAGACACACTTCTGTCTGATCTGCCAGGGGATGACATCTATGTGTCAGATGCAGAAGAGGACAATGATTCATCTCTGGACAGTGACCTGGATCCAGAAGAGTTGGCAGGGGTTGGGGGACATCAGGGACTGAAGGACCAACAGTGGTAAGGGATTTATAGGAGGTGTCCCCTTACCTTTAGTTCGACTGCTGACACAAAGTTGGTGTGTGCATTCCTAGAAATGGGTATGGGAAGCAAGGCCTCTGGGCATTTGGTCACTGAGCAGCCTTTCCCTACTTTCTCTGGTGTTGGCAGTGTGCGATTTGCTCAACTAGAAGATAATAAAGAAGAGGAAGAAGAGAATCCACTCCTGGTACCACTGGAGGAAAAAACAGTGCTGCAAGAAGAACAAACCAACCTGTGGTTCTCAAAGGTAAGAAGCTGGGGATAAGACTGGTGGGAAACTGGCATTCCCTGGGAGGAAGGCTGAAGGTTCTCCCCCAACAGGATGGTTTCAGTTGGATTGAGGATGATGCTGATGAAGCTCTGGAAATCAGTCAGGCCCAGTTGTTGTACAAGAACCGCCAGAAGGAGCAGGAGCCGCCACAACCACTGTCACCTTCCAGTTTGAAGACTGAGAGAAAGTTTCCCCAGTACCAGAATAAGGCCCCAGATGAGAAAGAGGCTCCCTCAGGGGCAGGAGCCACCACTGACCCTGGAAGGGAAGGAAGTGACAGCTCAGACAGTGAGAGCAGTAGCAGTGAGGATGAAGAGAGGTGAGTCCAGCAGGTGGAAAAGGGATAAAGAGGAAGCAGTGATTTGAATCATTTCTTCAAGTTGGGGTTCCCAAGGTTGGCTATAGATAGGGAGCTTTAAAAATACCAATGATTGATTTAACTGGCTTGAGTGGCAAGGATTTCTGTAAGTTCCTAAGACAGTTTTAATTAGGAAGCAGGGTTGAGGTGGAATATGGTATGAGTGGCATGGAAAGGTGGAATATTTGTTTATAGCCCTGCCCTCTTCCACAGTTGGGGACCATCCCGTGGTAAGAAGCAAAGCCGTGGGCCTAAGAAAGATGACGGGTTTGAGGTAGTACCTATTGAGGACTCAGGTGAGAGCTCTGTCCATGTAGAATGAGAGGATGGGGATTTCAGTGTTGAGAATTGAGGTTTGACATTTGTCTTCTCCCTAGTGAAACATCGGATCCTGGACCCTGAAGGCCTTGCTTTAGGTGCTGTTATTGCCTCCTCCAAAAAGGCTAAGAGGGACCTCATAGATGACTCCTTCAACAGGTGGGGGAGTCAGAAAATCATAAGCTGCTGCCAAGATGTGATTAAATGGATGACTGCCTTTTTAGGAAGCCTGGAATGATTTTATTGGTTATTGGCCTGCTGTCCTCTGTCCAGGTATGCATTTAATGAAAATGAAAGAGAGCTTCCAGACTGGTTTGTGCAGGAAGAGAAGCAGCATCGAATACGGCAGTTGCCTCTTGACAAGAAGGAAGTGGAGCACTACCGCAAACGCTGGCGGGAAATCAATGCACGTCCCATCAAGAAAGTGGCTGAGGCCAAGGCCAGAAAGAAACGGAGGGTAAATAATGGGGGCTGCCTGAAGTTAGGTGTGGGTGGGGCAGAAGTGAAGAAGTCACCTGACTGAAGTCCCCTCCCAGATGCTGAAGAAGCTGGAACAGACCAAGAAGAAGGCAGAAGCGGTGGTGAACACCATAGACATCTCAGAACGAGAGAAAGTGGCACAGTTGCGAAGGTAATTGGGGGAAGACACCACAAAAGGGTTAAAAATAGTAACAAGAAAGTATGCCTCTAACCTTTCTTTCTTTTTACAGTCTGTATAAGAAGGCTGGGCTTGGCAAGGAAAAACGTCAAGTCACCTATGTTGTAGCCAAAAAAGGTGTGGGCCGTAAAGTGCGGAGGCCAGCTGGAGTTAGAGGTCATTTCAAGGTGGTGGACTCCAGGATGAAAAAGGATCAGAGAGCACAACAACGTAAGGAGCAGAAGAAAAAACACAAACGTAAATAAGGAGACTGTAAAACTTAGCAGGTCCAGCTAACCCTGGTATCCTTGGTACCAGTTTTGCCCTTACTTGTATCACAGAGGTCTAAGATGCCAGGAACGTGGTCCTAAGTGGTGAGAAGGACATCTTCCTGCCTTTAGGACGGTTTCCCATAAAAGCACCAAGGGAGCTGCTTTGTTGGTGCTGTGACAGTCTATTACCCTTCTGTGAAGAACAGAGTGGTGGATGAAACATCTAAATCTTAAGGGAAAGTTCAGTGTGGTGTTTTGTATGGACCTCTTGCATCTCACCCATCCCACTCCATTACTGAATAAAACAATATCAGTGCTGGACTGTTCCAGATCATAATATGTACCAACTATTTTAAGGTAGAAATGACAAACAATCTGTGGGTCCCAGTAGTAAAACATTTACTAGAGAGCAAGCAGAGGAATGCACATCTTAAAGAAACCTTCACAAAGTCACAAAATTTGAAGTTTGTGTATTTCTTTTCCTTTTATAAACAAGATAGAACAAAAATCATCAAAGTCATTTCAGCAAAAGACTTCTACTGGGGCAAGTTACAAAACAAACCCAAAAAATCCCAAACCAAATAGAAGACACTTTAAAAGCTGTTGTTGGGGTTTTTCTTTAATTTTAAGTTTAGCAATACCTCAGGCCTGAAACAGTCTTCGAACCTTCAAGATCATCATTTCTCTTCAATGATAGAGGCTCTGAGAACCTCAGAAGCTGGGTCTAGAAGGTTGCCTCTTATATGTCTCAGGGCTGGATACAATCTGGAGAACCTGAGCATCAACTTTGTTTAGAATTGGGCATCTCCCTCCCCTGCAAATGTCTTAAAAGCACCAAACTGCTTTCCAACGTCCCCAACAGCTCGATGGATTGGGTTTGCAGAAGACAACTCCTAAAAAGGGGATTGCCTGGCAGAGTGCTAAGAAAAAGAATCTGATTCATAGATGTTTATAAGGTGACGTTTTAGTAAAAAATATAAGCTACTTAGAAACTTAAGTGAGTTTTGTGCCCTATAAGGCCCTTTTCCCCCCAAAGTGTCTTCCACTTACCCTCATGACAACTCAGCCAGAGCCAAGAGAAGCTTCCCAGCTCTCTGCTTGGTGGGACCTAAGCAGCTTCCCAAGAAAGCATCTGAACAATCATTCGTATGAAGGCATAATGTCTCTGTGCTCCAGCTCTCCACTAAGGGCAGGGGGTCCTTATACCTTGGACCCCAACCCCGCCCTGAGACACCTAGTTACCAAAATCTCTCTAAAAATAAAATTAAAGAACTGATTTCACACTGTAGCACATACCCTCTAACTGTCCCATCGACTCTTCTTGCGTTTGGGTGGCTCCGGGACAGCAAAACCATCAGCTGTCTTATCTGTCTTGCTGTCCATCTTGTCCATCTTGCTGTCCACCTTGGGGTCCATCTTGCTTTCACGATTACATCCTTCTTTCTTGCTTTCTCCATTCCGACCATCATTTGTACCCCGGCTCTCCCCATGCCGGCCTGTACTTCCTCCATGCCTGTTCTCCCCATGCCGATGGCCATCAGTATGACGGCTGGTGCTTTCTGGGTAGCGGTATCCATCTCCATGGCGACCACCATCTCCATGACGTGGGCTATCACCATGCCGATTGCCACTCTCTCCATGACTGTGACGACTGCCACCCCGGTTTTCAGTATATCTCTCTCTTTTCCCATTGCCACCCCCAATCCCATCTCGGGTGTTATTTCCCGAAGCTGTGTTGTTGGCTCCCTGGGTGCCAACAGAAGGGTATGTCACCGGAGCACTGCTGATATTCCCAGCATTGCCAAAGCCCAGGATGCTCTTGGCAGCACTGCCAATAGGGCTGTCAGGACTGTTATGGCCCTGCTGTGCTGAATTAGTTGGAACAGAATTCAAGCTTCCTGCACTAGTCCATCCACTTGGCCCAGCAGCAGAGCTTCCAGCCTTTTGATTACTTAAACTGGCTGCAACAAAATGACTCTTATACTGTGACTGAAAGAGAAAGAGACAACAGGAGTAGGTACCATAGCAAGTTCAAGAAACCTGAGTATACACACATATAAGTTTGGCAAGTCTGTAAAGAATATAGAAACTAGCTCTTATTTTTGCACCATGACTTGCTTATGTGAGACCATTCTGATGGTCCTTTGGTTCTTGTGCTATAAAACAATACAAAAACTTGTAAAGAGATGGACCTTAATGTACCAAAATTTATTGCCTGCCAAACTAAAATAAAGCATCTATGTATGAAGCAGTCCAACACATTTATGGTCTACAATCTATTATTCACAATTCAAAAATTTTAAAAAATTGTGAAAACACTTTTTGAACAGTCTGGTTACAATGGGCTGGGATTGCAGTTCAATAGTAGGGCACTTACCTAGCATCCAGAAAGCCATGAGTTTGATGCCCAGCACAACAAAAACCAATAAAGCCTAACCTGAGCCGACATAAAGCTATTTAGTTTCTATCTAGCCACTTTAGTGTGACTATAATTATATTTTGGCTTAGAAGTAAATCTGATTATATAAGGTATGACGGTTGACATTGAAGTGATAATTATGCAATATGGATGACATTATTTGAAAATTCCTAAACAGGGTTTCTGAGTTCTTCTATTAATATAAAACATGAAAAAGTTGTGGGACCAAACTGGAGGCATCAGTCTGGATACAGGTAAAATGTGTAAATAAAGGCCCAGCTAGTTAATCAGATGGTAACTAGCTAAGTGGAAGAGCAGGTTGGAAGAGAAGTTCCAAGTTTATAAGAAAACTGGTGATACATGTCTGTAGTTCCAGCTTCTCAGGAGACTGAGGTGGGAGGATCACTAGATTTCATTAGTTTGAGACATGTGGACAACATAACAACCCCATTTCAAAATAAAACAAATCGGGGAAAAAAGTTCACAAGGGACAGCAGAATCAAACCAATCTTAGTAAAAAAGACGGCAATTATTCTCAACTGTGATGGCTTGTAGGTAAGCAGTAACACAGGCTGTGGAGCTAGAGAATGAAACAGACCCTGCTGCAGTATAGCAATCTCAGGCTCTGGCTGCTGATACAAATGACCAGCATGAGGCGTTTCCCTAGCTCTATCTACACTTCCATCTCTAGGTAAGCTACTGTTAAGTTTATACAGATATATCCCGTTTAATGACCTACCCATTTTTTTCTTTTTTTTGGTACTGGGGATTGAACTCGGGTCCTTGTGCTTGTGCAGCAGGTGGCGAAACCACTGAGCTAAATCCCCAGCCCCAGGTAAAGATGTTTTTTTTTGGTACCGGGAATCGAACTTGGGTCCTTGTGCTTGGGAGGCAGATGGCGGAACCACTGAGCTAAATCCCCGGCCCCAAACCTACCCATTTTTAATGACCGAGGTGTGCTATCTGGACTTACTACCCATGTTTGTAGTTTTGTGTATCTTGTTTATAAGGCCTGAATGTCTTTTTCTGGTACAGTATACCTTGTTTATATGGTATTTGTTTTATTTTTGCTGATTGTACTGTACAGTACTGTAGGTTTTAGGTTATATATTACAGTACTGCATGTAAGTTATGCAAATAAAAGCAAAGTTATTAAGTTGTTATCTCCTTTGACTATTTCTTTGTTTTGAATGTTGTAATGTATACTCTATACAATTCCTCATTTGGCGACCAATTCAATTAACAACTTAGTCACAGGAATGGAATTCAGTTGTAAAACAAGCAATGTCCATATGTGAAATCCAAGCAATGAGAAGGGCCTAAATGTAGCATGAGGTCTGTAAGCCCAGTTACCATCTCAGGAAGACTAGAGCCCCAACACTGTTCAGGAGTTAACACTGAAAGTTTTTTAGACAAAGTACTTATTTCAGACCTGAAAAGCTGCTTTCATTGCTGTCAGGCGATCTCCCATGGCTCCTGTGGAGGGCTTGTAGGCCTCATAATTACTCATCACATTGTTATTATTTCCTCGATCCTAAACAATAAAACATACCCATGAGGACAGGAAAATAGGTGAGAATGCAACTACCAAAGACTGGGCCTCATTATACTGAAAACTGTAGAAAAGAGCTACAAAGGGATCTGGGTATTTTTAGAAAGCTGCCCTTTGTGGGAAATGGTGCAATGATGTAGAGGCATTTAAACATATCCAGCAATTCTACTCCTGGAAGTGCCATCAGATTATGCCCAAAGTTGAGGATGTATTATTTAAACAAACATTCAATTAAGTAAAAATTATGTTAAACATGAAAAGACCACCAATATAGAATACCGTATAACTAACTAGGCTCTGAATTAAGAACACTAAGGATCTCAATCTGCTCTGACACTTAACCAGTATGGAAGTGCAGGTGCCTCAGTGTTTTTTGTTTTGGTTTCTTTCTTTTTTTTTTTTGGTACCGGGGATCGAACTCGGGTCCTTGCGTTTGCAAGACAGGCGGCGGAACCACTGAACTAAATCTCTGGCTGTTTTGGTTTTTTTTTTTTGTACTGGAAATTGAACTCGGGACCTTGCACTTGTGAGGCAGGCAGTGGCACCACTGATGCCTCAGTTTTATTATTTGTACTTAACACTGAATTATCTTTTTTCTTTTTGGTACCAGGGATCAAACTCAGGACCTTGCGTTTGCCAGGCAGGCGGTGGAACCACTGAGCTAAATCCCGGGCCCTTAACACTGAATTAAAGATGAACTGCTTTGGGCCAGGTGGTTCCAGCACCTGCCTCGCAAGCACAAGGTCCCGAGTTCGATCCCCAGTGCCAAAAAAAAAAAAAAAAAAGATGAACAGCTTTAATATTTGGAATGGCCCTGGTACATATGAAATGTTCAACAAGTACTGGCTATCACCATTATGACTGTAGAAAGGAAAGAATATTTATTGAGGATGGCAAGTTAACTATAACACTACAGAAGCTGGAAACTTTCTTCCATGGCTCAGGAATCAACATGTCAGAAAACAGGCAGGTATACCAGTTACTTGACAGGCCGAATTGGTAGGACTGCTTAAGCCCATGAGTTTGAGGCCAGTCTGGACAACACAGGAAGAACAAAACAGCTGGGCATAGCGATAAACACCTGTAATCCCAGATAGTCAGGAAGCTGAGCCAGGAGGATTGTAAATTCAAGCCCAGCCTGGGCAATTTAGCAACACCCTGTTCTCAAAAACAAAACAAAACAAAAAATAAAAAGGGGTGGGGATGTAGCTCAGTAGTAGACCACCTCTGAGTTCCATCTCCAGCACAAAAACAAAACAAAACACTACAGAAAAACACAAGTTTGGCATGGTGGCATATACCCAATACCTATAGCCCCAGCTACCTACTTCGGAGGCTGAGGGAAGCAGATCACTTGAGTCTATGAGTTAAAAAACAGCCTTGACGACACAGCAAGAGACTCATTACAAAAAAGAAGAAGAAAAAACCAGATAGAAGACAGTGAGGTGGTACATTAGTTATTTAGTTTCTAAGAAAAATTTCATCTTACTTTCCTCTGATGCAATTTCCCTAGACTGTAGCAATCATTCCTGAGTTTAGTGACAAGGTACAAGCTAGAGTTTATACAGTGACCCTCTGGCAAGTTTTCCCCAACAGCAGGCTATAGGCTAGAGTTGGAGGAATTATATAAATAGACTGCTGGGTCCCTCCTCTAAAGTTTCTCATTGACCAAGTCTGAGGCGGGGGATGCCTATGAACATCCATGGACAACAATTTTAGTACCATGGCAAATCTAGACTAATTTCCTGATCAAGCCCTAGTCAGCCAAATACACACAGATGCTTGCTTCTCTAATAGTAAGTTTTATTATGAACCAGTACTACATTGATTCAAATCAGATTAAATACATGCTCAGTGCTAAACAGGGTTTTGAACTTTCTGGCACTTTCATAGTGGATCAGAATAGCCCTAACATCATGAATGATCCCAAGAGAACTGCTGTAGGCTGAACTCACCGTGTTCTCAGAGCCTAGGCCAGGCCGTTCCCTATAGCCCAGGCCTCCTCCACCAATGTTCAGCTTTTTGCCTTTCCCTCCTTTGAAGCGGGATTTCCGAAACCAGGCATTCTGCATTGAACACAATTTAAGGTTATGCCAGGAAAAGGAGAGACTAAAGACAAAGAACAAGGTCAAAGAGGAAATTAACTGGGAGGGAAGAACTTTTTTTTCATCTTTAGCTATTGTATTTATACCCAGGGAGGAACTGTTCACAGGAACCACAGACTGGTTTCTTTTTGGTAGTTTAACCCACCAAATTTGTCAGGAGGCTTAGCTGCTTAACTAAGGCTTCCTTTACTGCTCCTTCCACAAGGCCCTGCCTCCTAGAAGGGAAATGAATATATAAGCTTCAAAAGCAGAATGGTAGTTGAGTGTGTTGGTACATGCCCGTAATCCCAGCACTATGGTAGGTAAAGGGAAGGTGACCACAAGTTCACACCCAGCCTGGTCAACTTAGCAACTCAGTGAGTTCTGTCTCAAAAAATAAAACAGGCAACACACACACAAAGTAGTCACTCTGGCCACTTCTAACCTCCTAGAGGAAAATGAATTTACTTTTAATTTCTTTTTTTTTGGTACCAGAGATCAAACTCGGGACCTTGCACTTTCGAGGCAGGCAGAGGAACCACTGAGCTAAATTCCCGGCCCTACTTTTAATTTCTTAAAAAACAATTTGTACATACTATTAGACATAAGCATTTAAAGAACTTGTGGTTTCAGAAGTAAAGGAAAAAAGCTAGGTTGAAGCCAGATTTATTAGGGACAAACTCCCATGAAGGACTGGTAACTACAAAACTGAAAATTGTATTTATCCACAGAGCCTAAAAATTGTCATGAACTTGACCACTGCCAGAATACTGCTCACCAGATTCATTCACATTCTCTCAAGAATGCAAACATCTTATCAGGTGTAATAGTGCATGCCTGGAAACCCAGCACTGAGGCAGGCTGAGGCAGGAAGATCACCAGGAGTTCCAGGCCACCCTGGACTACACAGTGAATTTGTTCAAGGGCAGCCTGAACTACACAGTGAGACTCTGTTGCCAAAACAAACAAAACAACAACAACAACAACAAAAAACCACAAACATCTTTGAGAGTTTAAAGTGATAATCACATGCTATTGTTAAAGTACTTCAGAGGCTTGGGAAAAGTGTTGAGCATAGAGAACCTGAGGCACTGAAGGAAATGTTAGAAAATCCCAAAGACAAAACATACCCTGTTTAAAACTTTAGTTTAGCATTAGCTCTCTCTGCTAAGGAAAGGGTAGAAAACATTATTTCCCTCTCTCCTGCACTGTAGTCCTTAACTCCTAGAATTAGAAACACAGGCAGACCCATACAACAACTGTATTAGCTACAGGGTAACACAGCTGTGTGGGCTGGCCTATGAACTGGACAAATACTTAACAGTTCCTACTATCAGATCTTGTTCTGAACTCATTTGTAACTTGGGAACTATATGTATAAAGATAACTCAAGGTTTGATTTGACAGAATCAGTTTTGGACTGTGGCACACCTGGGAAGAGGATAATCAATATGTGGTCAAAGGTCTAAGATCTTAAGTCTATAAAGAATACTCAAGAAGCACTACACAATTGCTTTTTTCAAGACATCACACATGTTCAGCACCCCAAAAGCCTGCTATGGAGAAGAGCAGGAAGGAGAATAGCAGATATCTCTTGAGATTAAATTTACTTCTAAGTATACTACGAGGTAGGTAGGTAGAAATTACAGGGACAAATTAGCACAAACCAAGGAAGAGCTTTTTAAAAGGCATTACTGAAAGGAGAAGACAGATGAACATAAACGCTATTATCCCACAATTGCAACCTGTACTTCATAACTTGTCTACTCGTTCTCTTCTCAAATTTCTGTCATCCTCTCTACTTGCTGAAATTTCTTAGTTGTATGATCTGAGGCAATCCAAAGTGTGGCCAGCCCCTCACCTGCATTGCAAGATCTAAGAGTTCCTTGGAAACATGTTGGTTGGCTCCTTCCAAGTTCCGGACAAGGTCACCAGCAAAATTGCTGTCTTTGGGGGTCAGTAAGGTATAGGCCACACCCTTCTCACCAGCTCTTCCTGTGCGGCCAATCCTATGCGTATGGGTATCAATGTCTCGTGCCACATCATAGTTAATGACAGTCTTAATTGAAGGAATGTCCAGACCACGGGCTGAAAAGCAAAAATTCTTTCATTCTTCATCTAGAGTCAAAAGATCAAAATAACTAGAAATACCTGAGCTCTAAGAACCTGCATCTCCCTTATCTGAGTACATAGATTTGGTGAACTGCACTTAAGTTACCCAATGTCACTATGATAGATTCTATAATGCAAGGCCTTATGGTAAGGAACTTGCAATTAGTAATCTGCCAGGCCCCTTCTCTTGGACCTGGAATATATTTTTAAAAAAATTAAACTAGGATGAAATGTATCACTGGTCTCAATTGTACAATTCTTCTGTCTCAGCTGGGACTATATGCATGTGCCACTGTGTCTGACCTCAGATGTGTCTTAAACCTCAGTTTTCTCCTTTCTGTAAGAAAAAAAGTTTTAAGGGTAGCTATTAAAACTCAGCAGAAAAAGCCAAGCATCATGCCACACACCTATAATCCCAGTACTTAGGGTGCTGAGGCAGGATGATTGTGAATTTCAGGCCAGCCTGGGTTACATAGTTCAAGGCGAGCCTGTACTATGTAGTGAAACATATCTTAAAAAACAAAAAACAGAGCAGGGATCTAGTTCAGTGGTGCTGCCACCTGCCTCACAAGCAGAAGGTCCCGAGTTTGATCCCCGGTAGCAACAAAACAAAAAAACTCTGGAACAAAGCCAAAAATAATACCCCAAAACTTTCCTAGTCTTGAGTGAAAACTTACCTTATTTACATTGATCATAAAATAAAGACAATGTAAACATATGTATATTCAGGTACAAGGTAAGGGCTCCCTCCCCACCCGGCCATCTTCTAGCTGCAGAGATACTTTGATCAAAGAAAGAGAAACACTAAATGAAAAGTGGTATTAGGAGCTCCAGGTTGTGATCACTGAGCCAAAATGCTGCTCCTCACAGTGGGGCCAGCCAGACCAGCACTTCAATCAGCCTGCTCAAATGTTACAGGTCTTATTACAGAGTAAGAGAGTAAGTACCCTTAGAGCAGAGACTAAAAAGTTACTATGAAATTCATACTCTACCAGCAACATCAGTGGCCACCAGGACTGGGATGTCCTTTTTCTTAAAGTCTGAAATGACTTTGTTTCTCTCACTCTGGTCCATGTCTCCATGGAGCAGCCCAAGATTATGACCCTCCTGCTTGAGGTTATTGGCTAGCTCTTCAGCATTGGCTTTTTTAGTAACAAACAGGAGGACGCTCCCTGAAGAAGTAAACTCTACCAGACGCCGGGTAAGCCAGTTCCATTTACTGGGCCCAGAATGGAGAATCTCCACAATCTGTGTCACATCTTCATTTGCCTGGAAAGAAAGACATAAAAGAGGTGATTGCTGACATTGCTAACACAGAGCATCTGAAGAACCAGCATCTGGAGGAAACTTGAATAGTCCCTGTTCTCTTCATCCCTTTATTCTGCCTGTCAAGTATAGCTCAAAAATTACCTCTCTTCTCAAATCACCTTACTCTACCAGACATACACATAAATACAAGCGTGCACACATGTAAGTATGTATATATACACTGTGACAAAAAAATGTACACACACTTCAGGAAAAAAACCTGCATAAATATTTTAACACACACCGGACATTGACTCTCGGTAAACTGATTGCTTTATCCATATGCATGTTAGAATTTTCATGATGTCTCAATAAATTTAGCATTAAAATATTTATACAAGTTTTTCTTTTCCTGAGTGTTAACGGATTCTGTATGTATATTTATGTATAAATTTGAATGCACCAATGCATACAAATGCCTTTTTTTTCTACTACCGGGAAATGAACTCAGGACCTTGTACTTGGCAGGCAGGCACGGCACCACTGAGCTACATCTCCAGCCCACAAATAACATACTTTAAAAAATGCCCACTCAGATTATTTCTAATGAACTAAAATCATTTTTAGGCCCTCCCACAACTGTTTTTAACACAATTTATATATGCAAATAGAAGGCACTTAAAAGTAAAAACTGGACCATGTCAAAACAATAACTGTATGGGCCGGGGATTTAGCTCAGTGGTTTTGCCACCTGCTATGCAAGTGCAAGGACCTGAGTTCGATCCCCGGTACCAAAAAAGACAAAAAACTCCAAAAAACCCCACAAAACAGTGCAGCTTTTAGGGTCAGAGATTTAGCTCAGTGGTGCCGCTGCCTGCCTCACAAGCACAAGGACCTGAGTTCGATCCCTGGAACCAAAAAAAAAAACAAAACAAAAAAACACTAACTGTACAAAAACTTTCCCTTAACAATAAACATGGAAGGCAATAACTAAGGCTGATAATCATTAGTTACAAGGTGTGGCACAGTAGCACACACCTGAAATACTCGCACACTGGGAGCCCAAAGCATGAGGATTACAAGTTTGAACTCAGTCTGGGCAATTTAGTGAGAGACCCTCTCCCAAAATAAATAAAAAAGGGCTAGCAGGTGTAGCTCAGTGCAGTGCCCTGGTTTTAATCCCCAGTATTTTGGGCAGAAATTAGTTATATATTTCAAAAACAGCTACAGAGAACTTTCAATGTTTTCAGGAAAGTGTATGAGGTGACGGATATGTCAATTACCATAGTCTGGCCATCACATATGGTATATATGTATTGAAATGTCATGCTATACCCCATAGATACATGTGTCATGCTATTAAAAAGTATTTTCTAAAAATGTAAAAACAAAAACAAAAAACAAAACAAATGGCAAGGAACTTAAGGAATTCTAAGTAGTCTTAACTGAATTTCAAATCCCAATTCAGCAGAATTTTCCAAATAAGATATATGTATAGACAAGAAATCACACCTTAATTTATTCCCACCAGGCCCTTCATGTTATCCCACTCCATTCTGTGCAGGCTTCTTCTTATAGTCATTTAAAATGTCAGTTCCACCCTAACTCACTGGTACTCTTCTAGGCAGACCTTTTTATTTCTTTAAAAGCTTTTAAAAAAACTTTTGAATTTTTTTTAAACATTGAAAAGAAAAGTGAAATAAACAAAATCAATTCCCATATACCAACTACTGGCTTTCAATAATTAGCAACATCTTGGCAGGGCAGGGGATTCAGCTCAGTGCTTCTGGTGCCTGCCTCGAAAGCAAAAGGCCCAGAGTTCGATCCCCAGTACCCAAAAAAAAAAAAAAACCATCTTGCCAATCTTGTTTCACTTATTCCAACTTGTGTATTTTATTTTAAAATAAATCGGAAACATGTTGCCTCATCTGTAAACCTATTTTAATTCTTTTATCTCAACAGTCAGGGATTAACTCTACTGTCTGCAGTAAGAGAAACAACCCATTGGGGTCCCATACAGCCCTGCTTCCAGTTACCTCTCCAATATCTCCCTGCACCACTCGAATAGGGTCAATCAGGATGTCTCTGGCCAATTTTTCAATCTTTTTCCGAAAAGTTGCACTGAATAAGAGAGCTAGAAGGCAAAGTACATTATATTAAAGAAATAGTATAAATTCTTTATTAAATACCCACCAAGGCTTCTTGACATTCAGATTTAACATAAATCCATCTCAACTTTAAATTTTGAAGTTTAAAAATTAAAGATTTCTTTAGATTAAAAATTGAAGTGTATGTTTCAAAGACTACTTCAAATCAGCAGATGTGTACTGTGCAATGATTGTACCCACTAATAAAACTGCATAAACTGGGGCAAATAATTTCTTGAGCTTTGATATTTTTCATCTATAAAACAAGTGATTAATTATATCTTATGATCTCTAGGTTCTGTCATATAAATGGTCATTATCTTCCCCTTTATGATTCTCAAGTATACACATGACCATTTTTGCTTCTATAACTGTGCTTTTAAAATAGGTGTTCTGGGGCTGGGGATTTAGCTCAGTGGTACCGCCGCCTGCCTCAAGAGCGCAAGGACCCAAGTTCGATCCCTGGTACCAAAATAAGTAAATAAAATAGGTGTTCTGATTACAAACAGTTTTATAATAAAGCTGCTTCATACATACTTTGTCTGTCAGGACGGACATGACTTGCTATGGATCGAACCTGGTACTCTAGAAGAAGAAAGTAAAATTAATATAACCCTGTAATACAGTTTGGAAAGCCTAGAAAAAATAATTAAATTTAAGTAAAATCCTCATAAGTTATAAGAACTAAGGAAACTTTAAAACTCTTTAGATGTATCATTCAGTATGAAACTCCAAAAAGCTTTCCCTCCAATTAGTAAATATGGTTATTTAAAAGTTTACAAAAGGGGCCAGGGATTTAGCTCAGTGGTTCTGCAGCCTGCCTCCCAAGTGCAAGGACCCAAGTTCGATCCCTAGTACCAAAAAAAAGAAATAGTAATAAAAAATAAATAAAAGTTTACAAAGTTGAGAAAGTCAAACAGAAAGCAAAAGGACTTTGTGTGATTTGACATTTACCTACACAAGGATACAGTCCTTGACTTTCACATCACAGACATGAATGAAACTGAAAGGACAGAGAGAAAAATATTCCCCCTATATACAAATCCACTTTCAATTTTCCTCAACCCAATCAAGACCAACATTTTTCTTGATAAAGTTCCTAAAAATAATGTCTTAGGTATATTTCTACAGTCTAACCCTATCCAGGAATATTTTAGTTTCTCTCATACTGAAAAAAACACTGCTTAAATCTAGAAAGACATGGAAAAACTAGTATCAATGAAGATAGGGGACAAAGAAACTGGTATCTAAAGCATACCAAATCCCATGTCAAACATTCGATCTGCTTCATCAAACACAAGGTAAGAGACTCTTTGAAGATTAGTAGCTTTCTTCTTCACATGATCAATCAGTCGACCCTGTGAGATCCACAAAATGAATATAAATATAACTGAAGGCATTTATAAGGACTTTCAAAGCTGCTCTCCTGGCTTGGACAATAATAGTTATGGTACAACAGCCTTGAACTTTGCATATTACACGGACCAAGGAACAGAAATTGTGAAAAACTCAATTCTTCCTTTACATTAATAGTGATTTAAATTCTGTAGTTCAGTGGCCAGAACTATTTCTGGAAGGCATTCTGAAATAAGCTGATTTAAAACCTTATTTATGGGTTTTAATGTTTAGATTACAATCTTGTAGACAGTTCTGACCATACTGAATTTTTCTCATTCTTAATGCTCTTGACAGCCATGGATCCATTTACCATGAGTGTATAAGAAAAACTATGAAATACAGGGGAACTCGTAGCTGCTAATATATATATATATATATATATATAATATACATATAATAATATATATAGTAGCCTTACTGAATTAAAACAACACTAGAAACTACTGTTCATCAGCATATTCTCAACTCAGGCTTGCCACATTTTAGGGGAAATTCTCTTCAAAACCAACCGTGTTTTCCATAACAAGGGAGGCTGAGAAGTCATTTACAAAAGGTATACTCACTGGGGTACACACAACAATCTCTGCCCCTTCCTGAAGGGCCTTGGCCTGCTCCCACATGCTCCCTCCTCCATATACAGCCACTGATCGAAGATTATATGCTTTCCCAAACCGCTTACATTCAGCATGGATCTACAAAGTTGTTAATAACATATTAACAAAGTGTGACACTAACAAATACCTCTAATCACAACCCAAAATGGATCCTTTTTTTTTTGGTACATGGGATCGAACTTTGGACCTTATGCTTGCAAGGCAGGCAGTTGGAACCACTGAGCTAAATCCCTGGCCCTCCCAAAATGGAGTTCTAAAAAATGGAATGTGATTCTCTCCCTCCCCTTTTCTTGTTATTCAGAGTATAAACCTGCAAAGCTCTGCTGTTTTCATTTTGAAAGTTTAAGCTTTTCTGCTTCTGAGAGAGCACAGGCTTCTGTCCCTTTGGAATCCAACTTGAACTTTTGTGTTCTCTAATGATACTAACATGGTGTAGGTTTTACAGTCTCCTAATTTGTACTGGTAATGCATATTCCAAATAAACAGTTTCTTTTGTTGGAAAAAAAAAAAAAGGAATGTGATACAGAACATTAGGTATGCATGGTGGCACACACCTATAATCCCATCTGTTCAGGAAGCAGAGAACTAAGGTCAAGGACAAACAACCTGGGCAATTTAGCAAGACCCTGTCTCAAAATAAGATTTAAAAACAGATTAAAGGGCTGGGGATTTAGCTCAGTGGTTCTGCAGCCTGCCTTGCAAGCACAAGGTCTGGAGTTCAATGCCCCGTACGAAAAAGAAAAAAAGCCCCACAAAAACAGATTGAAGATACAGCTAAGTGGTAGAGGGCTTGCCTAACATGCACAAAAGAAAAAAAAAAAAATCAAAACCTTTTCAAGGTTAGGGTTAAACTAACTTTTATGAGTTTAAAATCAGTTTTATTCATAAAATCAGGCTAAAAATCTTGCTTTGATTATTCACTTTTTTCACTTCTCTTCCTGATCCTGTCATTGCCTTTCTATAAAGAAAAGTTAATTCACCCCAGAGAAAATATTATGAGCATATAATACAAGCAATTCTCATAATAATTTTATCCTTTTAAAATAGTAGAAAAGTATGTTTTTGGTAGCATAGAAAATATATAATACATAAAACTTCCCAAAAGTTTCCTATTAGCACAATAATAAGAATATACTTAATGTCACCGAACATATTTTTTTTTTTTGGTACCGGGCATCAAACTCAGGCCCTCGAGCTTGCAAAGCAGGCAGCAAAACCACTGAGCTAAATCCCCAGCCCCTGAACTGTACATTTAAAATCGCTTGACACTAAGCCAGGTGTGGTGGCACACTCCTATAATCACAATACTGGAAGGCGGAGGCAGGAGGATCAAAAGTTCAAGCCCAGCCTAGGCAAATTAGCAAGACCCAAGACTCATGTCTCAAAATAAAAATTAAAGCAAGACTGGGGGGTGGCTCAGCACAAAGACCCTGGGTTTAATCCCTAGTACAAAAAAAAAAGTCAAGATGATCAATTTTATGTGTATTTTATCAAATTAAAAATAAAAATCCTTTCATGAAGAAACAGGCATTCTACAAAAAGCACATATATACCTGCTGGCAAAGCTCCCTTGTAGGACACACAATCACTGCAATTGGTCCATCACCTGGCTCCAATTCCTTCTGGTCCATTATATGAATCAACATGGGCCAGATAAAAGCTGCAGTTTTTCCACTGCCAGTTTTAGCAATACCAATCATGTCTCTACCACTTAAGGCCACAGGTACACCCTGGAGAAAAATAAAGTATATTCACTCTCAAATTTCAATTCTAAAGTTGAACTGAAAGAATCCTGGGGAAGGATAAATGACTATTAATGACATTCATTTCCAATGGAACAAAAATATCCTGGGCTATACATACTGGCTGTGAAACAGTGAGAAAACAGTTGACATTCTCATAAGCTTCTTCACTTACAGAACAAGTATCACTGCCTTCACATGGATCAGGTACCATTTACAGAATATGAATGACTCTATTTCTTGATACACAGGACTAATTTATAATCAAAGTGGCTGTTAACCAGGATTTGTGGTGCATGCCTGTAATTCCAGCACTCAGGAAGCAGAGGCAGGATGTTGTTAGTTCAAGGTCAGTCTGAACTACAGCCCTTTTTTGAGACAGTCAGATCCTGTCTCAAAAAAAACAACCAACTGGGCCCAGGATTTAGCTCAGTGGTTCCGCCACCTGCCTTGCAAGTGCAAGGACCTGAGTTCGATCCCTAGTACCAAAGAAACAAACAAACCAAAACAACAACAAAAAAGTAGCTGTTAAATTAAAAAAAATTTCTCCCATTGAGAAAGTACAAGCAATCCTATTTTCTGTGTAGGAATAAATGAGTCCCATATATGAATAGGAAAGAGAAGTCATTACTTTCAATAATAAATAAAAAATTTCAAGTCACAGACAAAAGAATTTTAGTTACTGATAATGCTAAATTTGTCTTGTACAAATCTTTTATGTTAGGTTTAATTCTAATAAATTATTTTCTTCATATTATAATTCTAAGTACTTATCAGGTCCAAAAACCATATCCTAGCCACCTAGCAACTTCTTACAAGTAGTAAATAATTCATATTTACTTTTTAATTTGTGAGGGGTTTTTTTTGGTACCAGAGATCAAACCCCGGACCTTGCACTTGTGTAGCAGGAGGCCACACCACTGAGCTAAATCCCCAGCCCTTTTGTAAGAGTTTTAAAAATACTCTTGGGGGCTGGGGATTTAGCTCAGTGGTTCCACCACCTGCCCTCGAAAGTGCAAGGTCCCAAGTTCAATCCCGGGTTCCAAAAAAAAAAAACCTAAAAATACAGTTGGGTTGCATATATGGCTCCCCTACCCCACATTACAGCAAAAATTGAAGACTAGCACCTTCTAACTGTGTCAGCATTTTTTTAAACTGCTTTGACTTTTCAATTAAATATAATCACAGAACATCATTCTACTCCATTTTCTTTTCATTATAGTTTACTTACCTGGCACTGTATTGGAGTGGGCTGTGTGTATTCAGATTTCCGAATCTGGTGCATAAGTTGTTCATCAAACCCAAAATGAGCAAAACTACTTCCTGGTCTAGGAGGTGCAGCACCAGAGACCTAGAGATAGAGACAACTCCCAGGAATGACTTCAACATAAATAACATTTAAAGTTCAACAGTACATACCTGGATCTAGCATTTTAGCTTGAGCATGAAGAAGTGAAAATTTAAATCTGTAGCCAAAAGCATACCACTGAAAAGGCAAAACCTTAAATAGTATGAGGACCTCATATAAACAACTCTGTAACAAATATTCCTGAGATTATTTTGTCATGATTTTACATGATAAAGTACCTAAAAGCTCTTAAACAAAATTCTTTCATTAGAAATTATTGGAAAAAAAGCTATTCAATGGATTACAGAAAGTCATTAATGTTATTTTTTTGCCATTTTGCATAAATATTAACCAGATGATAGAAAAAATTTAAAAACTGCAAATACGTCCAAATAAGAGAAGAATATACCCACTGGTTGCAAAGATACAATCTACCACTGCCTGAATAGTTAGTATCTCTCCTACTGATGGTCCAGCTACTGTAGAGCACTATTACAATTGTGTGTGGGAGAAGAACAGGGCTTATAAACCTCAGTTTTGTTTCCAACAGTGGTAATCTTTTAATGTTTCTCCGGTGATGCTGATATTTCCAATCAGAATTTCATTAAAAAATTTTTGGGAAAGAGTTAATCTCTGGGAAAACAGGCAGGTACAAACACATATATTTGCATGTGCATATATCCTCCACCCCTTCAAAAACTGAAATTTTCAAACACCATGTAACTGATAAGGTGGACACAGGCCAGAAAGTTGTCCATACAAATAGTAGTAGATCAGCATATTGTCTGAGTTTCATCAACTACCATCTAGTAGCATCCTAAACAATATGGCCAATGAGCAACCCAAAACTTCTTGGTGGACATTTTAAACCATTGTTCTGAAATTAGTGCATGTGTACTTTAAAACAGTAGTCATCCCTTCCCACAATAGAAAAGAACATCCAATCTTAAAAATATCATCTTGATGACTAAAACAATCAAACCAAGATACATAAGCCCAAGGGATATAATTATTATTCTAGCAAAGACAGCTTAGGGACCATTAAAAATGAAATCCAAGTTTATTAGTTTGGATGAGCACAAATACTAAACCTGGACCATCATTAACATAAGAATACTTGCTTAGTGATTATCTTACCCGAAGATTGAGCTTATGCCGAAGATCTATTAACTGTTGTGGTGTGAGGTTGGTTATCTCCTCATGTTCATTGTAAAAATTTTTTTCAAATGGTGGGTAGTCAATCTGCAGGTCCAATTATTCAAAGTTAGTCTAGAATTCAAGAGTCAATCCTGTAAGTTTGATTTTAATGCAAAATAACCTTTTACAAATTAACACAAATAAAGCCATTCCTCATAGGAAGACCAATATAATTTATTTATTCTTGACATACATCACCAAAAATATAGCCAGTGCCTTTTCCTATTCCTACTTTTAATACAAACACCAACCTACTTCCCAAATTGAACAATCTTGGAAGCAAATTAAGGAATCTTTATAATGCTAAAGCCTTCAGAGAAAAAGTAAAGATATTTCAACCCTTTAACATTTACATGTTTTGGATTAAACTGTTCACCTAGCTCTAGGCATTTAAAAACATTTCTAGTATTTCCTTCATAGATAGTTCTGCCTTTAGAAGAAGTACTATTATTATTTTTTGCTTAAATTCTTTTATTGGTACATTTTAAGTATGCAATACATTTACATTTATCATTGGGTGCTTGTACCTGTACATTATGTATCTTGGTTCTTATTTTTTCCCCCATTACCTGTGCTCCCTTCACACCCCCCTTCCCTATTTACATAGACTTTGTTTCAATTTTTTTCTTTTCTCATAATTTTTCCTTTCCCCTTCCCCTCCCACTTCCCCTACTCCTTTGGACCTTTTCTTCCTATTTCAAAATTATCAATTACTCATTTTAATCCTTATTTACATTTTCAGTTTCTCATACTAGAGAAACTATTCGGTATTTACACACGTGTGTCCTATTTATTTCACTTAAAGAGTATGGCCTCAATATTCATCCATTTAGCCATGAATGTCTCTAGTTTCTCGTTCTTTATGGCTGTGTAGTACTCCATTTTATAAAAAAACCACATCTTCTTTATCCAGTTTCCAGTTGATGGGCACTTGGGCTGTTTCCAAGCTTTAGCTATTACAAACTGTGTTGCTATAAACATGGGTGCACATGTAGCACTGTGGTATGATTCTTTTAATTCTTTTCGGAAGATACCCAGCAGGGGAATAACTGGGTCAAATAGGACCTCTATCTAGCCCTAGTTTGAGAAGAAGTACTATTATTTTTTGGTGGGTGGTAGTATAAGGGACTGAATCCACAGCCTCATACATGCTAGGCAATCACTATCAACGACCTACATCCTCAGCCTAGTTCTATTCTTTTTAAAAAAGAATTCTGTTTATATAACTTTTAAAAATGTGTGACCAAGGCCGGGGATTTAGCTCAGTGGTTCTGCTGCCTGCCTCACAAGCACAAGGTCCTGAGTTCGATCTCCGGTACCAAAGGAAAAAAAAAAGCAAGTAGGGCTGGGGATTTAGCTCAGCGGTTTCACTGCCTGCCGCGCAAGCGGAAGGACCCAAGGAGTTCGATCCCCGGTACCAAAAAAAGAAAAAGAAACAAGTATGACCATAGGAAACAGGAAGATAGATCTTTTCCAAAAGGGAAGGGGACCAAGAGACGGAGAGGAGGAGGAGGGTGAAAAAAAGGGGATGAAGAATCAAGATGTTATGTACATGTACCAACTCTCCATGAGAAATGTAATCATTACGTACTACAAACAAGTACCAATAAAAAATTTTTAAAAATATATATATATATACACAACCAGGAATTTTTAATTCCAAAGACAGAGGCAACCATTTCTGGTACTCATTTCCTAGCATTGTTTATTAGGGATACAAAGCACAAGCACATCATCATGTAAGCACTTGGCTAAATTAATTCTCCTTTTGACATTTCAAGTCTATAACTTTTTTTTTTGGTACTGGGGATTGAACTCAGGACCTTGCGAGTCTGTAACTTTTTTTTAAAAAAAGAATTTAACCTCCTGCAGATGGTCAAAAATTTCCTAATTCTGGATACACCTAAAAATTTTGGCAAGAATGGCATTATGTGTTTGCAAATCTCTCTGAAGTTTAACTTAACAGAAAATAGCTCCTACTGCATCCAAACTGTTGTGATGTTTTAATTAAAAATCCATGAAGATAATCTGCCTGCTCAAAGACACATAGTTGAAAAAGGGAGAGTATTTTCCTAGTCCTATCATGTACTTGCAAATTTCTATTCTTTATTGATACTACAGTACAATTTGACTGGTTATTTTTGTTGTGTAATCTGAAACCACAAACTTGTTCACTCAGTTACATTATTGAGCCATTGGTCTATGGTGGGGTTTTTTTGTTCGTTTTTGCAGTTCTTGGAACTGAACCCAGAATCTTCACAATGAACTAAATTGCAGGCCTTTTTATTTTGAGACAGGATCTCACTAAGTTGCCCTGGTTGACCTTAAATTTGTGATATTCCTGCCTCAGCCTCCTGAATATCTTAGCATGTATTTTGATACATGCTTTTACTCATGCATGATTTTGTAACTTCATATACTAATCATCTGGAAAATAGTTATTCACCGAGGTAGTATGTAGATCATCCATAAGATCATACATATCATATATTATAGGCAGGAGGATTGCAAATTTGAGCCTAGCAAGGACAATTTAGCAAAGAGATCTCAAAAAATTAAAAAACAAAATCAAAACTTTTAATATCTTCATCAATTTTATTACCATAGTCTTTAAGTATTGAGAAACTATCAAATTCACTGTGGTGGACAGTTATTTTTAATAAAAATTTTTATTGTTTAATAATGGGAATTCTAAGTGACCCCCTCCACTACAATCATCTATCAGAGAAGAATATAACAATTAGTAGAACAGTTTGGTGCTACTGCATACTAAGGCATTAATAGTTTTTACTTTCCACGGATTTTACATTTTCAGTGCAAATGTTTATGCAATGAAAAAGGCAAATAACCTTAGTATTACAAAAATTCTTTTGACTCTGTAGACTCTTTGAATAAGCATTTGAGACTCAACGCTCTAGATCAGTGATGGCGAACCTTTTAGGGACGAATGCCCAAACTACAACCCAAAACCCACTTATTTATTGCAAAGTGCAAAAACTAAAATTAAACCTGAATACTGAAGTTTTAGTTTAGGAAAAACAACTCATACATTAACATCTTTTAAAGAGAAACAAATAACACACATGCCATAGGTTTGCTAGATCTAGAGTCACTATAGTATATATAAGATCTAGACTGATATTTAATCTGAGAAAAAACTGGTATTTTTTTCAAGTAGCTCTATTTCCTGATAGCTTCATTTCCTTCTGACTGATAGCTTCATTTCCTTCTGACTTAAGCAAACTATAATTTCTGGCTCTATTTTGAAGAATCACACTCTATCTGCCAGATTTGGAAGCAAGAGTAAACATTTACAGCAGTTAGAAACAAATGAAGTGAGGCATGGTGGCACATACCTGGAGGCTGAGACAAGAGGATCACAAATTCAAGCCCAACCTGGGCAATTTAGTGAGACTCTGACTCAAAAATAAAGAGATGGGGATGTTGCTCAGTGTTAGAGTGTACCTGGATTCCATCCCCAGGAACACACACAAAAAATACAAAATATTCAGGCCCAAGGACTCATTTGAAAGCAGGGTGAAGATGGGCATGGTTGTACATGTCTGTAATCCCAGCACTTGGGAGGCTGAGGCAAGATGATTGCTTTAAGTTCAAGGCCAGCCTGAGCTACATAGCGAAATCAAGGTCAGGCTGAAATGTTTGGGACCCTGTCTCAAAAGAACCAAAATAGAAAAGAAGGTGTTAGTTCTCAAAAACAACTGCTTACAATTGCTTACGGCCAATTTAAAATTCTGAAACTGAGGGCCAGGGGTTTAGCTCAGTGGCACTGCGCCTGCCTCACAAGCGCAAGGCTGAGTTCGATCCCCGCTACCAAAAAATTAAAAAAATAAAAATTCTGAAACTGAATGAAAACAAACAAAAGATTCATCTTTTTTAGGGGTAGCACTGGGGACTGAACTGAGGGCCTTTGCACTGAGCTATGTCCCGAGCCTTTTTTTTTTTTAATTTTGAGACAAGGTCTCATGAAGTTGCTCAGGCTAAGCTCAAACTTTTGATCCTCCTGCCTCAATCTCTCAGAATGCTGGGGATTACAGAAATGCACCACCACCCAGCAGTGATTCACTTTTTTTTTTTGGTACTGGAGATTGAACTTGGGACCTTGCGCTTGCAACACAGGCAGCAGAACCACTGAGCTAAATTCCCAGCCCAGTGATTCAGCTATTAACAACAACATAAACTGAAAGCCTCATGGAATTTCTGACCCAACCACTTAGCAGAGATGGTAAGATCCCAAAGTACAAATATTCATATGACATGAGTACACAGATATTCGGGAAACCTAAATATTAAAACTAAAGAAAACTGTACCAACTTGAAACAAGAATCAAATTTAGGGGCCGGGGATTTAGCTCAGTGGTTCCACTGCCTGCCTCGCAAGTGCAAGGCCCCAAGTTTGATCCCCAGTACCAAAAAAAACATTAATCAATACTTAAAAAAAAAAAAAATCAAATTCAGCAAGAAGCCTCATACCTCTGAATGATCAATGGGAGGAAGAGGATCAATTATTTTTTTGGAGGGTGCAATTGGATTTCCATCACTATCGTATTCCAGATTGTCTTCTTCCTCCTCCTGAACCACGCCAGCAGTTGGGTTTTCTGCCATGTATCGAAAATAAGCTTCCTGCAGGAAAGCACAAGAACATAATCACACCCAAGTATAGCTGAGAACATCTCTCAGTGTATCAGAAGACTGCACAGTTTAAATACCTACCACGTAAGGATACACTTACTAGCAATAATTCCTTTATAATATCAGTAATCAGAAGGACAATTCGAAGAAATGAATGAGTACTATGAAATGACTTAATTTAAGAAAAGATTTATAAATCTGCCTGTTCCACAGCCTTCCTAGGGGTGGGATGGGAATCTCTGCCTATCCTACCTAAAGCTGGAAAACATATGCTGTAGCTTTACCAATCCAAGTTTGGAAGTTGACACTGATTAGAAAGGTCACAAACCTGGAAAGGGCTACTGTTCACTCTGGCTCTCACCATCCTACAACTGAACAAAGGGAAAAAGAAATACTAATAGTCATTAATATTTGATCTTCAGAAACTAGAATCACAAACAGAACCTTTAGAAAGAGGTAGAGGTTAGATGGTGCTACAGGCCATCAGTAGATTCCACACTACTACTGATTTATCAGAATAAACACTAACTTTGGATTTAAAAAAAGCAAAGTGAATAAAGCTCGTACTTGTTTTTGATGTCAGTTGATCAAACATTCCAACTTCAACATGGGGGAAAAGCTATGTGAATCTTAATATTATATTACCAACCGGTAACACAGGTAGAAAAGGAACAAGTCAAATGATATTCCCTGCTAAATGTCAGGAGTGGTCATTTCAGTGAAGGCAAGCTCTAGCTTGTCCCCAGTATAGACTTTGTGGGGTAAAAATAAAAGATAGAAATACTGCATAAGAACTCACTTGGTCATCTTCCTCTTCAATGTCATCTCGAATACCCCTGGAAAAACAAGCGGAGAAACAAACTTCCCTGCAAATGTTCCACATACCCAGCTCCATACTTACAGCAGATTAGTGTTGAATTCCATACAGCATAGGAACTCTGAACACTAACAATAACAAAGTAGCAATAAGCACACTGTAAACTATCCATGCATCACTGACATGTGGTTTTACTCTATGATCTACACTTTGCATTTCTTTTGAATGAGATGACAGAAACATCAATTACTAACATGGATATAGGGAGTAAAAACTTTCTGAAGATACCAAAGGATTCTAAACCTTGTCAACCCATACAAAAAACAAAATGTGGTTATGCAAAGTATTTCATATCATAAAGAAAAAAATCCTGTACTTAGCATACACTAGAGAGAATGTCACAAGTTTCTTATTGTCCCCTCAAGTTTCTAGCTCTACTGTAATTGCTTTGAGCCAAAATCAGTTACCTTGGGGATGGAGACAGACAGAAAAACTAACCCTTTACAAGTTTGGAACTAAAACTTCTAAGCAGTTCACATAGAGAAGGAAACCACTGCCACTTGCTGCTTCTCTCAGGACTTATAGAAAGTATGGGTGCTTAGTTCCCATAACCATCTCTTTCTAATGAGACCTGCCATTTAATCTAGAGAACTTGCTTTTCCTAAGGCAAACAGTATAAGCAACACCACCAGTGTAAGGCCACTGGATGAGGATGCAACACACATAAGCACTAAGAGGGCTGAACCTTCATAAGGCACAGGAACCTTGGGAAGGGCTTAAAGTACTAATTGCCAAGTAAAAGAAAAAAGTCCAGCCGTGCCTGGTAGAAAAAGCCTTAGTAGTATTTAGCAAGGGAAAGAGGCAACTTCTCTTTCGCAGAAAATAAAGTATTCAAGTTTTTATTATAGTTACTAAAGCATGATGTCACACTTTAAAATTAGGTTTTATTTCTAATAATATATATATAGTTTTACAATATCACCACCATTATTTCTCATAATCACACAAGCATTAACCTATTTTATATTAATAATGGGACAAAACTCAATACAATAAACCCATACTTTACTAATCAAGCCTCTCTAACTCCCAGGGCAATTTATTTATGTTTACTAAACAATGATTTATAGTTGAAGATCAAACACTGTTCTGTCAGACAGAATGTCTTTTAATTACTGCAAACACAAAGGGTTCTGTGATCTACAGAACTACTCAAGATACAAGGATATCATAAAGCAAAGATATTTATATACCTAATTTGTTTTCTCTGTAAAGTTTGGGGGAATAAGCTTTGTAATACTTTAAGTATTTTTCATGTAACTTTTGTGAAGGGAGAAGAAAACAACTTACTTTATGTTTTTTCTTTCCTTGTCCTTTTCTTCGAGCCTCTTCATGTCTCTAGCTGCCTGATCCTAATGGAACAAAAGGTTATATAGATGTATGGAATTACATTAACTAAAAACACTGAAAGAGAAATTTCTTTAAAAAGAATTTTAGGGGCTGGGGATTTAGCTCAGCGGCACCGCACCGACCTAGCAAGCGCAAGGTACTAAGTTTGATCCCTGGTACCAAAAAACCCCCACAAAACCAAAACCAGAATTTTAGGACTGATAAAAGCGTCACCATGGTCTAGCTATGGGCTTTTTGTTTTTGTTTTATTTTGCTAGGCTCTTGCACATTCTAGTCAAGCACTGTATCACTGAGTTACATCTCCAGCCCTTTTATCTTATTTTGAGTCAGGGTGATCTTGTTAAATTCCCAAGTCTAGGTTCAAACTTGTGATCCTCTTACCTTAGCCTCCTGAGTAGCTGGAATTACAGGCATGTTTCATTGTTAAGTGTTTTGACAATTATATTTTGATGCAGACATTCCCCATTTAATGACCTACCTGTTTAACAACTTGTTTATACAGTACTATAGTTTTATGTTCTATTATACATTACAGTACCGCATATAAGAGTTATGCAACTAAAAGCACCCATCAAGTTGGAGTTTCCTTTGACCATTTCTTTGTTCTGAATATTGTAATGTACACACTATAAACAATTCCTCATTAAGTGACCAATTCAGTTAATGACCCACAGTTACAGAACTGTAACTTGGTCATTAAATGAGGAATGGCTGTAATCAAGCTGCATTCTGGTAATTATTTTCCAAAGAGAAAATATTCAAATGTGCTAAATAGACTACACATGGATTAAATGATTTATATCTGTAGTATGCATACTATCCTGGCAAAAAATTAACAAAAATGCTTAATTCACAAATACATAACATTTGGTCACTTTATTGAAAGGTTAATGATATCATTATAGCTATAAAGGGACTTAAATTCAGGCAAACCACTTTCTCCTAGTATTGCTCAAAACCATTTGATTAAATTACCAGTGGGCCTGGTAAAAATATAGATTTCTGGATCTAACTCTGGAAAAGTAATTCTCAACCTGGGGTAATGTTGCACATAGACATATCATAGTTTGGAGACATTTTTGGTTATCACAACTTGAGGGGTGAGGAAGGTGAAGCCTCTGATTGGCAGAGGTCAGGGGTGCTACTCAACATTCTCCAATGCACAGGATCATTCCTGTAAGAAAGAATTATTAAACCCCAAATATTAATACAATAAAACCTTGGACTGTGAGTAACTTGTTCTGAGTGTTTCTCAAGAGAAGCAAAAATTTCTAATAAATTTTAACTTGATAAAAGTGCAATGTCTTGCAATTTAACATGTTATGCTGAACATCACATGATCACAACTGAGCCAATGATTCTCTCTCTCTGTGGGATTGTGGGTGACTGTCTCCAACAGCAAGAGATTATAGAGGAGATCTTACCTGCAGAGGAGGAGGAAGAGAAAAAGGTGGGAGGAATCCCTCCCCTCAGATGAGATTAGGGAGAGGTGGAAAATGTGGCAACAGTGCAAACAAGGCTGTAGCAGGGGGAACTATGAATCTGACAACAGATTTAATGAAAACAGAATGTCACATTTCCTCAAAATCTTCAAAAGGAGACAAAAGCAAGTGTCACTGGATAGGTTCCTTGTTAAAGTTGCAGAAAAAGAAAGAGATTCCATTGAACAAATAGATAGCAGTAATTCCATTAGTGATAGTGAAAGTCATCCTACACAATAACCCTCCTTTTGTGTCTCTCTCACACCAGCCAGGAAGATTTTCAAAGACAAGTGCAGGTTAATTTGTTTATTTTTCTTTATATTTTGTATTTTATTATTTTGTATTATATTACAGTACTATAATCATTGTATATGAATATTTTTGGGTTGTAGAATACGTCACCTGAGTTTCCATTATTTCTTTTGGGGAAATTTCGATATACAGGTGGCTCTGGACTACAAGCATGTTTCTGGAACGAATTAATACTCACAAACCACGGTTTTACTATAATCTTGAGGTAGAAAACTGTGACTGTGCTCTAGTTCTACTAAATCAGAACCATTAAGAGTGGAGCTAAACATCTATAGTTCTGGGCCTAGGATTTAGCTCAGTGGAGCTGTGCCAGCCTTGCAAGCACAAGGTCCAGAGTTCGATCCCAGGTACCCCCAAAAAAGAGACATCTATAGTTCTTACATTTTCCAGAGTTAATTCTTATGCATGGCAAATTGATCTAAAGTGATCCTCTTTTATACTGGCAAATTGATCTTTTCTTCATACAACTGAAAATCAGTATTGGAAAAATTATAATTTTCTTCCAAGTATACACATTTTGCATAATTGCTTTTCATTATAAAGCAACCTGAATTTCTCTATCTTTGAATTATTATTATTGAGACAGGGTCTCACTCACTCATATTCAAGTTGCTCAGGCTGGCCTCAAACTTTTTTTTTTTTTTGTGGTACCGGGGATCAAACTCAGGACCTTGCGCTTGCAAGGCAGGCGCCGTGCCACTGCGCTAAATCCCAGGCCCTCAAACTTGTGTTTTTAAAGACAGGGCCTCACTATGTAGTTCAACCTGGCCTTAAAATCACTACATAGCCCAAGCTGGCCTCAAACTCACAACAATCCTCCTGCCTCAGCTCCCAAGCACTAGGATTATAGGTGTGCGCCATCACACCTGGCTGGCCTCAAACTTGTAATCATCTTGCCTCAGCCTCCCACAGTGCTGGGATTACAGATGTGTGCCACCACACCCCCTCTTTCTTTGATGTTTTAAAATGCCACTATATAAATCGAGGCATGATGAGGTATTCCTGATAAAGATGAATTATTTTTAAAAGTACTGTTACACACAAACTACTTTAAAGGGATTGAGCTGCCAAACACAAAATATGTATGACTATAAACTAAACATGATATAAACAATGTAACACATGAAATAGGTCAGAATATTTATAGAACATGCGTTTTAAGCCTACACAATAATTCTTTTTTTAGAGCAGTCTAAAAACAAATCTTCAATTTTAGTATATGTGCTGCCGAAGCAAGCACTAAAAACTAATCTTCATCTAGTCCAAGCACTAGAAAAGTTTATTCTTTTCAGAAAAGTTGACATCTAAGATCAGAAATAAATATAAAATTCTTAGGCACTGACGTATTTTCCAAGCTTAGTATCTAATCTTTTACTTTAAAAAATACCCTTTTAATGCTGTATCAAAAAGATACTCAGGAGAATGACACTGTACCATAAAAGATACAACAATTTCAACTACTTAAATGTCAAGCAAAAGAATTTGGGCCATTCTCACATACTCTCACTGAAAAAGGGCTATGTCAGCTTTTGGTACCATAACAAATCTAAATTTAAACCTAGAAAATCAAAAACTGATTTTTTCTTCAAACTTATCACTAGGATATCAAGAAATAGTGAGATGACTGGGGCCAGGGATTTAGCTCAGTGGTTCCACCACCTGCCTTGCAAGCGCAAGGATCTGAGTTCGATCCCCAGTACCAAAAAGAAAAGAAAAGAAATAGTGAGATGAAATTCTCTGGGAAACAAAGCCATTTAGCTTTGTCCACACTGAAGATGAAGAAATCACAATGTGCACAAGTCACCTCAAACATGATAAATCATTTATTTATTGCTTTTACTCCTGGAGTGAATCATTTAACACACTTATTAAATACCTACTATGCTGCAAGACACGTGTGTGTCCTAAATAATTTTGGTGTTTGGTACATATCCTGAATAATCTGGTAAAAGGCAGAAATATACAGCGCTAGAAGAACTTAAAATACAGAATAATACAGCATAAAGATTATGGATATTGGTGGTGAATTCTGTTTCTGCTACCTATGAAGTAAGGATATGGTCTCTCAGCAAGTAACTTGAGTTGAATTAAATCAAAGGTGAGAACCTCAAATACCTGTTGGTGCCAAGCTAGTAATAAATAAAGCCAGAATAAGAAAAGTTGCTTCTTTTGATACACAAATATTTTTTTCAGTGGTGGGGATTTGAACTCAAGGCCTTGTATATGCTTAGAAGTGCTTTACTGCTGAGCAACATCCCTAGCCACTCAGATATATTTGTGATTGTACTTCAGTAAGTGGGTATCATCTTCTGAAGTATGATCTCATTTTTACTGTATTACTGTGTTTTATTTTCTGATATTGATACAGACCTGAATTCAGAAAAATATTTCTCCACCCAATGAAAAATTACAAAGCAAGTGTGACAATAAATGATTCGAACAGTGGCCTATATGTCAAGAAAATAGGGGTTGATGTTAACAAAAAAATGTATGCCTTATCTAAAGGAGGCAGCCTCTTGGTCAGTAATAAATTTTTTCTATGCAAGACCAGATCTCATTTTTCAAAGTGTGAATTTTCAGATAAAATTCCCAGATTTTAAAAACATTGGCTCATATTTTTAAAAAGCAATTATTTAGATCACACAAAATCACACCTAACTTGGATTCTTTCCTTCCTTCAAGGAGAGAATTCTAGCTGAAGACAAGTATGGTACCTAGAAGAATGTTACTTCAAAAGCAAGGAAGTGACAATTTTTAAACAAGGGGATTAATACAGTGAGACAGATGATTTGGTTTCATTAGGCTGTGGTTACATACCACCTAAGTAGGAGAGCAGAGCCTAAAAGAGGGAGAGAATTTAGATCAGGCAAGAGTTAATGAGGGTATCAGGGAGGATAATAACAGTGACAACAGAAAGGAAGAAAAAGATGCAAAGGATATTGTAAAGACTGACAGACCTAGCAAATGACAAAAGAAAGGGTAGCATTATGTACTAGAAAGAGCTGGGCCACATCTTGCCGATATGACGTGGAACAGGTGATATGAATTGATTTGAATTGTCTTTGGGCTCAGCTTTGCATGTTTTAGGCCTGGGGTTCAATCCTAGTATCACAAACAAGTGAATTATCTTAGGGCTCAGTTTTCTTATCAGTTAAAAATTATATATATTACTTTCTCCCTATGTTCCATGGTTATTTTGAGGGTAAAATGAAGTAAGTCATGAATATGCTTGATAACGTGGTAAAAAGAAAAGGAAGGAGGTAAATGAAAGAAAGACATTAAAGACAAGGTTATAAGCCAAAGTTATGTGAATACTGATGTCAACAGATGACAAGAGAACGACCTGGTTGAGGAGGAAATGATGAATTGGGTTTAAAGTGCCAGTGGGACACACCCATGTAAAAATGGTCAATATGCTTCTGGAAAAGCAGGGCTAAAACCTCAAAGAATAAAGCATGGGACTAAAGACATGAATTATGCACAGAGAAGCTAACTTTTACAAGCGGATGAGGTAACTATGAAAGCTATAAAAAACAAAATAACAAGTCAACATAGACACCTGAAAAGGAACCTCTATATTTGAAGAACTGAAAGAGGATCAATGAAAGATCTGTCAGTTGGATAATTAATGGTGTAACAATAATATAGTGGTTATGTTTTTAAAGTTCTCTATTTTTTTAAGGCAAGGTCTTGTTAAGTAATTAATCTGGCCTTGAACTAACTTAGGCTGGCCTCAAAACTCATGGCCATCCTCCTGCCTCAGCATTCCAAGTGCTAGGATTACAGGTACGTGCCACCACATCCAGCTCAAGAGTTCTCTTACAGAGATACAGAAACATTGGGCTGGGAATTTAGCTCAGTGGTTCCGCCGCCTGCCTTGCAAGCGCAAGGACCCGAGTTTGATCCCCATTACCAAAAAAAAAAAACAACAAAAAAAAGAGATACAGAAACATTTGAAAGATGAAACTGTATGTCCAGGATTCACTTTAAAATAATCAAAAAGATTTTAAAGAGGGAGAGGTCTGATAATACAAGATTGATATTAAAAGTGGTTAACTGATAAATTTGAGAAAATAGGTACATGAGGGTTTGTTTTATTATTCAGCTTTTGTGTATGTTTGAAAATTTTCATAATAAAAAGTAAATATTTAAATAATTAGAAGACTTTAAAAAACAGGTGGTCATGAGTTTCAATTTCTATAGGGAGGTCACAAGTATTGATGGTAATATTAATAAGAAATAATACAGAATTTGAAATTTTAGTAAATTCCTTAAGTTAAATTGCTTTACACAAATATGTACTTAAGCCAGGTTCAGTGGCACATGCCCCTAGTACTAGTACTCAAAAGGCTTAGACAGGAGGATCACTGCAAATTCAAGGCTAGCCTGGGTTACATAGTGAGTACAAGACCAGCCTAAACTACCAAATGAAAATGTCTCCAAAAAAAAAATTACTCATTAAATGCTAAATTGAAGGAGATCATGTTTATTCTACTTAATAATATACTAAAATTATTAAAACAAAGCAAAACACAAATCATCAGCTATGCCAGGCATGTTGGTACACACTTGCAATCCTAGCTACTCAGAAGGCTGAGGCAGAAGGATTGCAAGTTCAAGGTCAGCCTGGGCAACTTATTAAGACCTTATCTCAAAATAAAAAATAAAAGGACTGAAAATGTAGCTTGGTGTTCCCTGGTTTTAATTCCTAGTACCTCAGAAAAAAAATCTTGAGCTACTGTGTTCAAGGGTTATAGCTACTGATCATCTCTGAAAATACTAGAGGATGTAAAGAACAACAACAAAAAATGCCAACAGGCAAATGTGAGCAAGGTTTATTAACTATTTATAATTCCTAAATACTTTAATGAAACAAACCATTAATACTTGCCTCTACTTCAGCCATAAATGCCTCCAAGGGATCATCATCACTGTCAGAATCTGCTGGCTTAGAATGGAATTGCTGACGTGTAGGTGAGTTTTCAGCAGGAATGTAAGGCAAATCAACATTACCAGAGTCTTCTTCCTCATCTTCAAAATATCTGAAAATTAAAATGCAGATTGGTAAAGTGAATATTTAGTCTAGGGTTAATGAATCCTTCATTTAACAGATACTTTTATATGTTAATTTCTTTTTTTTTTTTTGGTACTAGGGATCGAACTCGGGTCCTTGCACTTGCGCAGCAGGCGGCAAAACCACTGAGCTAAATCCCCGGGCCCAGATACTTTTATATGGTATATCTTACTATTCAGAGATTTCTCCTATACAAGTCAAATTAAAGAACTCCAAGGTTTTGGCTATGGGTGTTAAGTACTTATTACTTAATAAGTGCAAAAATTCTAATATTCCACAAAAGCAGTCGCGGCAGATTCTCCATTTTAATAGTGTGTTTAAATCATATTTCAGTTCTGTTAAAAGGGTTTTCAGTGCAATTTAGTGTATCACTGTTGGAATAAGTATAGCAAATATTAAAGAGCATGTGCCATGGGGGGAAAAACTTGTATGAAATCTTTTTTTTTTTTTTGGTACTGGGGATAGAACTCAGGACCTTGTGCTTGCGAGGCAGGCGGCAGCACCACTGAGTTAAATCCCTGGCCCCTACTTGTATGAAATTTTAAAAATTTATTCTTCATAATCCTTAAAGAATTAGAGATATTTTCATATGACTAAAGGCTTTCTTCAGAAGTTCTGGACTATTTTCTGAAACCAACCAAAAACTTCTAGACTTAAAAAGTAAACGCTTAATCTACAATTCTTCACAATAGTTAACTGTCCTAAAATAACTTCAAGGCTGGGCATCGTGGCACACACCTGTAATCCCAGCACTTGGTAGGCAAAGGTTGGAAGACTGCCGTGAGTTCAACGCCAGCCTGAGCTGCACAGTGAGTTCAAGGCCAGCCTGAGCTGCATAGCAAGAGCCTGTTTAAAACAAAAAACCCAAAAGAATAACTTAAAAGACTAGATGAAGCATCACTCGTCCTACAATAAACATTCCAGGAAAGGATGTCAATACAACTTTGTTTTGTTTTGTTTTCTGAGATAGGGTCTCACTATGTAGTTCAGGCTGGCCTTGATTGAACTCTGTAGCACAAGCTGGCCTTAAACTCACAGCAATACTCATGTTTTAGCCACCTGAGATTACAGGCATGTGCCTCCATGCCTGGCTAATACAGTTCTTTTTTTTTTTTTTTCTAATACAGTTCTTGAAAAACAAAAGTAATACACAGTTTAGACCTTACATCAAAGTTAAACAAATAATAATGTAACTGAATACTAGTTCAAATATCTTCAGCTTAAAAATTTAAAGCATTTCAAGTCATCATAGGATTTAAAAAGCTCTAATAACTGTTGTTACTGTTGCTCTGCACATATTAATGTAATAATTGCATATTACTAATTAATATCAGTCATGCGCCTTATAATATTGGAGTCAATGACAGACTATACATATAATGGTAGTTCTATAAGATTATAACGGAGCTGAAAATTTCCTATGGCCTAGTGACACTGTGGTACAACATTACATTAGTGATGGTGCTGGTGTAAACTTACTGTGCTGCCAGTAGTATAAATATATGATGTAAAGTTGGGTGTGATGGCACATGCCTGTAATCCCAGCACTTGGGAAGCTGAGGCAGGAGGACTGCCATGAGTTAGAGGGCAGCCTGGGCTGCACAGTGAGTTCAAGGCCAGTCTGAACTGCATAGCAAGACCTTGTTTCAAAAATAAATAAATAAAAATAACAGTAGCCAGGCATGGTGGCACATGTCTGTAGTTAGGAGGCTGAGCCAGGAGGATGATCACTGTGAGATTGTGGGCAGCCTGAACTACACAGTGAGACTGTCTCAAAAAACAACACAAAATAAAACAAGAATTTAACAATAAAATGGCATTAGGCAGGTCCTTCGGGAGATATTCCAGAAAGAGGTACTATTATCACAAGTGACAGCACATGCACCATCCTTGATTTTTAAAACCTTCCACTGGGACAAAATGCAGAGGCAGAAGTCAATGACATTGATGATCCCTGATCCTGTATAGGCCTGGAGAATATGTGGTTGTATCTTAATTTTTAACAAGAAAGTTTAAAAAGTAAAAAATATAAGTAAAATTTTAAAGTACAAAAAGCTTACAGAATAAAGATACAAAGAAAATGTTTTTGGATAGATATGATGTATTTATGTTTCAAGCTAACCATTACTACAAAACAGCAAGTTTAAGAAGTTACAAAAAGCTAAGGTTAATTTACCACTCAAGAAAAAAACCCGCATTTTTAATAAACTTAAGTGTAGCCTACACGTATGTAGTGTTTATAAAGTCTACAATAGGGTACACCAATGTCCTACACCTTCACATTCACTGACTTGTCCAGAACAAAATCCAGTCCTACAAGTGTCATTCACAGTAAGTACCCAACATAGGTGTATCTTTTTTTTATTACTGTATTTTTACCACACATTTTCTACATTTAGTTATGTTTAGATGTACAAATACATAGACCACTGTGTCGCAACTGCCTACAATACTAAGTAACATACTATACAGGTTTGTAGCCCAGAGACAACAGGCGATATCATAGAATGTAGGTGTGCAGGCTATACCAGACAGGGTTGGTTAAGTACATGATGGGATGTTCATGGGACAATAAAATCAACTAATTATACTTCTCTCAAAACATATCCCCATCATTAAACAATGCATGACCATATACACTAGCAGTCATTTATATAGTAACTATTATACACACATATATAAATGCAGTATTGGATAGTCATTAATACAGTAGGCTTTATTTAACTAATAAAACAGTGTCCTGAACTGATAATTGCTCTCTATAATAACAATCCTTGACTATGCTGACCTTCCAACACTACTTTTGTATTTGATTCCTGAATAACATACCAGGCTTTCTAAAATGCTGTTGTGTACTTTTAAAAGATATTTAAAATTTATTTATTTTCAGTTTTTTGGTTTTTTGTGAAACAGGATCTTACTATGTAGCTCAGGGTGGCCTGGAATTCATAGTGATCATCCTGCTTCAGGCTCCCTAATACAAGGACTACAGGCATGTACCACCACACCTGGCTAAACAGATTTTATTTTGTTATTTTTTTTGGTACCATGGATCAAACTCAGGACCTTGAGCTTGCGAGGCAGGCAACAGCACCACTGAGGTAAATCCCTGGCTCCACTGGCTAAACAGATTTTAAATTCCAATCTTGAGAAAGTTTTAAATTTATAAAATAAAACAGGGCCTGAGATATAGCTCAGTGGCACTGTGCCTGCCTCCCAAGCCCAAAGTCCTGAGTTTGATTCCTGATAGCAAAAAAACCAAACAGAACAAACCAACCAACCTCAAACAGTGCCAGGACCAGGCTGGAAATAAGAGCAATAAAATATTTCCTGAGGGCTACTGATGCAGCTCAGAGGTACAGCACTTGCTTAATGTGCATGAGGTCTTGGATTTGATCCTCAGCACCACAAAAAGGAAAAAAAAAAGATTTCTTTCAGATTCAGTATAGAGAGATTTTTTTATTATTATTATTATTATCATCATTATTATTTTGTGGTACCGGGGATCGAACTTAGGATTTTGCACTTGCAGGGCAGGCAGAGTGAGAAATTATATATAGAAATTAGAGGTCAAACCCTCAAATCCCAGCTTTTTATAACATCTTACTAGACACGCAAAGTAAAAATTATAATTGGTGGACATGCCACCACTCCCAGTGCAGAGGAGGAGGCTTCTGGGTCTACGTGCCACTCCTCCAAGCACAGACGAGGGGAGCCTTGTGCAGGTGCCAGTAGCAACGCCCCCCCCCACAACCCCTCCACCCCTGTCGGTTGAAATGAGAAGACACATAAACAAGCCTCAAAACCAGACTTCCAGATCACCTACAGTAACCCCAAAGGGAAATGAAAAGGAACACTCTGATACTCAACCACTTGGACTCTCTGAACTGGCAACAAAAGAGGATCTGGAAAACATGAAATCAGAAATAATTTCTCAGTTAACAGTAGAGATTGTGCCCATAGTGCAAGACAAGATTAATAAATCTAGAGAGGAGCTGAGGAACATGACAGAATCCGAACACAGGAAACAAATGGAATCCATAAAACAGATGCAAACAGATTTCCAGGAGATTAAAAGCTCCAATGAAGGGCTGGGGATTTACCTCAGTGGTTCCAGCACCTGCCTCACAAGCGCAAGGTCCCAAGTTCAATCCCTGGTACCAAAAAAACCACAAAAACCTCCATTGAAAGTCTATGCAGCAGAATGAGCCAATGTGAGGACAGTTTCAGATATAGAAGATAAGATTGCAATTAGTGACCAAGAAAAGAAAAATTGCTTTAAAATTGTAAGGGACCACAAGAAATCAAATCAGCACCTGCCACACAATGCAAAGAAGAATAACATAAGACTAACTGGAGTCAATGAAGAAACAGGAGAGAGTGCAGACGACATAAAAAAACTGGTCACAGAAGTAATGGCAGAAAACTTCCCAAGCAGGGGAAAAGAACTTGACATACAGATGAGTGAGGCATATAGGACTCCAACTAGTCTTGATCAAAAAAAACAATCTACACATAAGCATATAATTAAGACTCCAGAAGAACAGAGTTCTACAAGCAGTTAGAGAAAAGAAACAAATCACATACAAAGGAAAGCCCATCAGAATCACAGCAGACTTCTCAATGCAAAC
>NW_004624849.1:1276093-1289060 GCF_000247695.1 Heterocephalus glaber | reverse complement strand
AAAAAAAAAAAAAAAAAAAGGCCAGATCATCCTCAATGCATCGTTACTTACTCTCTTGACAAGTTTTTCTTATTGCACCATAAATAGGCAAGTATCCAGGCGCTTCCTGGCATATATTTACCAAATGGCTTCCTACATCCAGGTAAACATCAGATTTCATTTAAAAACAATCCCCCCAAATCCAACTAAAAAATAGGTAAAGGATTTGAATAGACACTTCTCCAAAGAAAATGGGCAATCAGGGCTGGGAATTTAGCTCAATGGTTCTGGTGCCTGCCTCACAAGCGCAGGGTCCCAAGTTCAATCCCCAGTACCAAAAAAAAAGGAAAAGAAAAAGAAAATGGCCAATCAGCATATGAAAACACATTCAATATCATTATTAGGAAAATGCAAAGCAAAACCACAATGAGATAGTACCTCACATCTATTAAAAAGCAAAAGCCTAAGCTTTGAAGCTACATACAAAGAAAGATCTGTATCTCATCCCACATTCTGCCTGCCCAAGACAGAGGCTCTGGAGGTACCCCAAATATCCTTGAAAGAGAATTCCCAGAAGAAATATGCTTGACCACTGCCATCAAGTTCCCTGACCACTCAATATGTCATGAAAATAGAAGCTAACACACTTGTGTTCACTGTGGATGTCAAAACTCTACTACAGTGATATGGCCAAGGTCAAAACTCTGGTAAGGCTTGATGGGGAGAATGCATGCTTTTCTGGTGCCTCTTGATTATGATGTTTTAGATGTTGCCAACAAAACTGGGACTCATCTGGGCAATTCTAAACATATTTTTCACCACAAGAAATATTAAGTATTGGAAAAGATGTGAAGAACCTCTTACATTGTTGATAGAAATGTAAAATGTAAAACAATATAGGAGTTCTTCAAAAGATTAAGTATAGAACATATGACCCACCAACTCCACTTCTGGATATATACCGACAATAATCAAAAGCAGGGCCGGGGATTTAGCTCAGTGGTTCTGCCGCCTGCCTCGCAAGCGCAAGGACCTGAGTTCGATCCCCAGTACCAAAAAAAAAAAAAAGAATCAAAAGCAGAGACCTAAGTGGTTTGTCTACCCATGTTCACAGCAGCATTATTCACAATAGCCAAAAAGTAGAAGCAACTCCACTGACAGATGAAAAACCAGAATGTGGCCTTAAGAAAAAAATTCTAGAGGTTGTGGGGCACAGTTCAGTGGTACAGCACTTGCCTAGCATGTGTGAGGCCCTAGGTTCAATCCCTAGCACCACAGGAAAAAAGAAGAAAAAATAAAATTCTGATACATGATGTAACACAGATGAACCTTGAGGACATTATGTTAAATAAGCCAGTCACAAAAAGAACATACATTATATGGTTCCACTTATATGAAGTACCCACAATAGTCAGATTCAAAAACAGAAAGGATGGTGATTGCAAGGGTGGTGAGAGTTAGGTGTAAATGGAGTGTTATTGTTTAATAGGTAAGAAGTTTCAGTTTTCCAATCTGAAAATAGCTCTGTGGCTGGATAGTAGTGATGGTAGCAAAACAATGTGAATATATTTAATGCCACTGAATTGTACACCTCAAAATGGTTATTTTCTTTTTTTTGGTACCTCGGATCAAACTCACTCGACCTTGTGCTTTCCAGGCAGGCGTGGTGCCACTGAGCTAAATCCTGGGCCCCTCTTTTTTCTTAAAATAGCATCTCACTATATAGTCCAGGCTGGCCTCAAACTCCTGGCAATCCTCTTGCCTCACCCTTCCAAGTGCTGGGATTATAGGTGTGCATCACCATGCCCGGCTCTAAAATGGTTAACATTTTTAATGTGTATTTTAAAGTTAAAAATAAATAAACTGGGTGTGGTGGCGCATGTCTGCAAACCCGGTACTCTGGGAGGGTGAGCAGGAGGATCGAAAGCTGGAGCCCAGCCTGGGTAACTCAGTGAGGCCTTGTCTCAAAATAAAGGGAAAAAACAGGGCTGAGGATGTAGCTCAGTGAGAAAACCCTGGGTTCAAATGCCAGTAGCACCATAAAAAAAAAAAAAAAAGCCATTATGAAAATTAAATAATTAGAAACTCTATTTGCACATGCGTTTTTGTTATTTTATCCAATTAATGGAGGTGCAGTGTCTACTCTGAAATGCAAACATATTTGTGAAAATTTAACTACATTTTTTTTTTTTTACTTTTAAAAATGTTCCTTCTGGGCCAGGGATTTAGCTCAGTGGTTTCACCACCTGCTGCACAAGCGTAAAGACCCGAGTTCGATCCCCGGTACCGGGGTGGGGGTGGGGGATATGTTCCTTTAGCCAGGCATCATGGTACATGCCTATAACCTCAGCACTTTGGGAGGCTGAGGCAGGAGGATCCCAAGTTTGAGCCTGGCCTGCGCAACCTGGTGAGACCTCATCTCAAAGTAAAAAAGGGCTGGGGATGTAGCTCAGTGTAAAGGCTGAGTTTAACCCCCAGTACAATGCTCTCCCCTCAACAAAATCCTTTAAAAATGTCTGTTTTACTGGAACCTACAACTAGCAAATACTCCATAATAAGAACTGTCTCTATGTATCGAAGTTACAAGGTAAGTTCAAATAGTTATAATTAAGGTGGGGGGGGTGCGTGCCTGTAATCCCAGCACTTGGGAGGCTAAGGCAGGAGGATCATAAATTCTGGGCAATTTAAGAGATTCTGTTTCAAAATAAAAAGAGCTAGGGATGTATTTTAGTGCAAAAGCTCTGGGTTCTATCCCCAGTACTATTACCGGTACCAAGAGAAGTTACAGTATCAGGTGTCTGGAAAATCAGAGTTCTGATTTCTCTAGAAAAGTCATCATTTTAAGAGTCGGTATTTCAGATGAGCTTTGGAAAACAGGACCTTCATGGAGAGATATGAGACAGTGGGGAGGGAATTGAAGCAGAGGGAAGAACATTTACCAGAGTGCTTGGTTTTCTTGGGAAACTGAAGTACATGTGGGTAAACTCTGGGCAACAGAAATGGTAAAGCAATACTGCCACAATGGAAGGTCTCATTCCAGCCTAAGCTACTATATTGAACGGAAGGAAATGACAAAATCAGAAACGTATTATTTGGAAGGTATATGTTATGAAATAAAAAAACCTAGAGAAAGAGGTTCTCGCAGAGCATATCAATGCTACATCTTTGATGTGACTTTCTTTACTTTCACAGTACTAACCTACTGGCACTCTGTCAAAGGAAGTAGGAATCTATGCTCTTTTTTTATTTTTTGTTTTACCATTATTCCATTATTTTATAATTCAGAACTATAAATGAGAATCTACTCTAGAAAATATAAGCGATTTAAAATTGAGCCAGGCATGGTAGTGTACACTTGTAATCCCAGCACTCAGGAGGCTCAGGCAGGAGGATCATTTTGAAGCTGGGGCCAGCCTGAGTTATATAACAAGGCCCTGTCTCAACCAAAAAAAAAAAAAAAAAAGATTTAAAATTGATGTGTGTCTCAAGGAATTTATTTAGATTCTCTGGGCCTCATCTTCTTCATCTGTACAATATTGAGAATACTACCTACTGAGTTCATATATAAAAATACAAAACCTGGCATGCAGTAAGTGCTCAATACACAGTAGCTGACATGTTATGTTTCACATCATCATTTCTCCAGAAATGAACTTTCCACTGGTAAATTGGTAATATCAGATCTCTTTCAACTCTGAGAATTATACCTAAGTGCTGCATGATATTCAAGATGTCAGAGATCACTATGAGTTGCCAAATGGGAGCCAAGCTTCATTCAAGAGCTAAAGCCAATGCTAGGTTCTTCAGGCTGGGTAGAGATGTGTAAAGGAAGAAGTTATTCTAGGGAGGAAAGACAGAACTAGCAAAGCCTAGGAGATGAGAATAAAAGTGGAACATAAGAATGTGCCTGCCAGGCATGGTGGCACACACCTGTAATCCCAGCACTTGGAAGGTTACTAGAACAGAAAGATCACTGAGTTCAAGGCCAGACTAGGCTATATAGTGAGTTCAAGGCCACCCTGAACTACATAGCAAGACCCTGTTTGTTTCAAAAAACAAAACAAAGTACCTGGATTTGTGTTTTGAGTAACAGTGAAAAATAAGATGGGAACTAAGATATGATTTTATAAATAGTGAACTAAAAAACTAGTTAGGTAAACTACATTACTTGATCACTTGAATTTCTGAGAATTTTTGAGTTATAGTAGACAGATGATTAGCATCACCTCTGCCAACTAATCTGTTCTAAGAATATCTTACTGAATAGTTCTTTAATGAGAATCTGTATAAAAAAATAAGATTCATCACATTTTGCTAAAACCAAAAATAACTAACTGTTGGGTTATAGTTACTTTAGAAGCATCCCCTTCCCTCTTTTAATGAAACTAAGGACTAATTATAACTATCCTTGTGATGGAGCACAATTTGAAGAACTTCACTCCTCCATGAATTATGCTACATTATTACAATGTAAGTTAAATCTTATCACCCCTCTGCTCAGATGGTTCCCAACTTATGCAGAATAAAGATGAAATCTTTATAATGGTCTAAAAGGCCCTGTTTGTTTTGCCCATCCTTTCCACCTTTTTCCTTGACCTTATCTCCTACTACTCCCTTCTTTGCTCAGTGCTCCAAGCACGTTAGTCTTCTCACTGTCCTCTAACAGGCTAGCCTTGTCCTCTTCAAGGCCTTTATGCCTGCTGTTCCTTGCTCCAGATACTTCTACAACTCCCTCACCTCCTTCTAGTCTGCTTAAATATCAGCTTGTCATAAATTTCTCTGACCACTGTACTAAAAATTCCAACACCTACCCGCATTCCTCCTTTCCTAAAGCACTTGTCCTAAGGTACTGTCTTCTAACATACCCTATAATACAACTTTGTCTCTCTTCCCCCTACTATAGTTTCACAGACCTATAACTGATATCTTTGGGGAGGGGACTAGGAAATAGGCACAGGAGGCACCAATAAAAATAATCCTTGAATAAATTAATTAATCATTGAGCTACCCCTTCTGGGTACAGGAAAACACTTTTTTTCACTGCTGAAAATCTAAACATTTTTTGTACTAAACATTTACTGTTCACATCTTAACTGCCAGACCTGGGCTGAGCTCTAAAAACTTTCAATTAAGAAAGGCCCTACCCTCTCAGAGCTCCTGAGAATGAATACAGGGAAAAACAGATATAGAAACATTACTTACAAAAATACCATAGAAGGAAGCCACAGGAAACTGCCTAAAGGAGCAGAGGCCAAAAGGCAAATGCTCACTAAAGTGATCAAGCTATAGAATCTCCCAAACTGACTAGTGTGATAATTTTTCCTTATGTTTTTGGTGTGTGCTTGCAATCCACATAAATTATTTACTCACATGAGATAAGCTCTTAAAAGGCCGCAAAAGTTTGTCTCTGGTAATGCTAATTTCAAAGACCACTGACTGACTTTTCTAATTTTCTGACCCGTCAACTTTTGCTACCAGGAACTCCTATTGGAGAGCTTTCATCTCCCAACTGCTGCCCACTTGGGTCAGAAGCCTCCCCACAGCTATTCCTGCCTTGGAGCCCCGCACTCTGCAAATCCCTTCCCTAGCCCTGCAGGCGCCGCCTCCGAAAAGCCGCCAACTGGGCCTCACTGAGAACTGGGAGAGGCGGGAGCCGTGGGAGGGAGACGCGGCTCAGAAGGCTCTCTCACGGCCTCCGACTGCACTCCTATCCCTCCCGGGCCCCGGGGCTCGGAGGCTCCACCGACTCTTTGTTAAAGAGGGGCTGCGGTTCCTCGGCCCTCGCTAGGCCCCAGTTACCTCTAGTGACCCCAAAGGCTAGCGGTGCCGCCTCCAGACCCCTCTCACACAAACCTGCTGCTATGGTTGCAGCGGCAGCCGCTACCACCGCCGACACGGAAAGAATTCCACCTCCAGAAACAAGCGCGCGGTCCAAACCCCGTCCCGCCGCGCTCCTCCCTCTCCGCCCCCTTCGCCGCCGCCGCCGCTCAGCCCGTTGCTGACGGAGGGAGGGGAACGCACACCTGACATGCGCACTGAGGAGAGTGCGGGCCGAAGGGCGGGGCCGAAGGGCGGGGCCGGGGGGGGGCTACGGCTCCCGGAAGGTGCCGCAAGCTCTTGTCCTTAAAACTCCGGAATCCTTCACAGGCTCCTCAGGCACCGACCGGAAGCTGCTGCTGGGTGAAGTGTAAAAGGCCCAATGGAAAGCGGATCTGGGAATGGAAAAAGTGGCAGTAACCAGGAGCCGCCCAAAACTCCCAAGAGAATAAAGGTTGGCCCGAAATTACATTTACATAAAAGTGTCAATCCCCTTATCTCTGGTCCCTTGGGCAACATTTCTCCGTTTGCCTCTGACCACATGGTCCCACAGAACATGGCCACCTTTAGCTTCCGGATCAAGTTCAGTGTGACGTCACCCTGGCGGAACCCTAGTGGAGAAGTCTGTCAGGAGGACGCTTCTAGTCCAGGGGCGGGGATTATGTAATTTTCCCAGCATCCCCACCTCGCCTCCGGTGAGCGAGGGAGGAAGAAGTCTCGCGCTGTCCCGGAGGCTGCGTCTCGCGCCCCTCGTCGCGCGCAGGCGCGGACGAGCCGTACGCATTCTACGTAACGGATGGTGAAGGCTACGTGAAGAGTAGGGCAGCGGGCCTGAGCTACTTGCGCTGTCTGAGTTGTGCAGGCATCCCGGCCAGTAAGACCGCCGCGAAGGTGAAAGCAGTAGCCAGGGTAAAAGGCAGGCAGGCTGGAAGTATCCATTATAGGAGCGCCGGACCGGATTTTGACCTCAGGTACAGGTTGGCAGTGGGCCATGATACGTTAGTCGGTGGGGCAACTCCAGGCCTAGTGGTGATGGAGTTTTGTGGCCTGTAGCCGGGTCTCGTTTTTCACCCGACCAACGCTTAAGTCTAGTCGTTAATGACGTTCATCGATCCCCGCGACTTACCATCTCTCCTGACTTTAGAAACATTTTTGAAACCTCTGTCCACCCTTTTCTAGCCCATTTACTGTTGGTCTTACGGGGTATGGGGTAATTTTAGTGCTTTTGCGGATCTCTACAGAGCTGTGAGAAAATGCCAACCGGAAAGACAAAGTTAGAGGAAACTTCCAGGGTGCAGCAGGAAAAATGGAACGTAGACATTAGGATTAATGCATTCTCCATAGTGGAGAGAGACTAGACAAGGGTTGCTTGACAGAAACACCTATTTCTGTGGTCAGCCTTCTCTGAAGGTTTCTATCATAAGACACCACATTTTTAGGGAAACAGGAATATCTACCTGATTTCTAGAAATCTCATGTTTTGGTTAATATCATAAAGGCCTAATCTGAACTGACAGCAAAGAAAGTTTGTTCCACTTCTCTTTCAAGTCCAGAGTCAGTTGTTGAGAGACTGCAGAGTGAGTTTGCAAAAAAAAAAAAGTCAAACCAGACTTGTTAGTGCTTGTGCCCTGCCTCGGTTCCGTTTTGCCGACTTCAGGAACCATAAAGGTTGAGTGACCTGGCAAGGAGTTGTGCATATGAGAAATGGGTTAATAGATGCAGTAGAGACTTAAGGAAGAGAAAGCCAGTGCACAAAGTGCTTGGATAATTTTAACCTAAATAACCTTGAAAAAACTTTGTTACAGTGCTAAATTATAATAGAAATGCTTCTGTGGTATGAACATTCCAAAGGGAAATTCCAAACCTTTTGGCACTCTGTTAACTAGATTGGCTATCTAGGGTAAACATTTGATTGCTTCTGCTTGAAAAAGTGTAAGCCTGGGTTGTGAACGGGAAGCACTGAAATAGAAGCTTTTAACTCTTAAAGATGTTCATAAGGTACAGCAGAAGAAAGGGAATTAATATTTATTGAGTACCTTTCTTGTGGCTATTGCAGGAGACAGGAGATATGTGCCCACGTCTTGGTCATTAAGATTTGTTTCAAGATTTGTTGGGGCTTGGTTCTCATTTTTCTCTCTCTGACCTAGTTCTTAATATTTTCTGGATGATTTTGTCTATGCCTACACCATCTCTCTTTCCCCTCAAGCCTGATTCCTAAACATTTTGTATTTCCAGCTACTTCCTCTTCTCTATATAAAATGTTATAACACCTTTTAGGCCCATTATGAAAATTGAGATATCTTAATCCTTTAGTATACTGCTTGAAACGCCTCAAAATTTTTAATGAGTACCAAACTTAATTTATTACCTTTGTCCTAAGTTTTTCCTCCTTTATTGTTGTCTTGATTAAAAATGGCTTTTCCAGTTACTCATTTTAACAAAATGTGGAGCTAGGCATGCTGGCACACACCTGTAATCCCAGTACTTGGGAAGCTGAGCCAAGATCACCCACCTGGGCTACAAAGTGAGTACAAGGCCAGCCCAAAATGCATCGCCAGACCCTGTCTCCAAAAATAAACAAAGAAAACTTGGAATCACTGCAGATCTATCCCCATGTATTCCCTATGTGTTTACTTTGTGTTGACAGATACAATTCTTAAATATCTGTCTAATCAGTTTTCCTCTTCATTTCCACCACTGCCAGTTATTTTATCAGTTATCTTAGGCTCTTACTGTTTTTCCTGCCTCAAGTACTTTTGGATTTATTCTATGTATAAATTGTTAAGATTAAATTGCAAATCTAATAGTGTCATTTTCCTGCTTAAAATACTTTAGTTGTATCTAGTTATTTGAACTTTGTAGGGGTGTTTAAATAAAAATTACCATGGTCTGGACATTGCTGGCCTTTAGCTTCTTTTCCCCAACTTGGGTTTACAAGCCCAGTGTTTTAGCAAATTGAAATATGCTATTTCAGGCTTCTTTGCTGTACTGTTCTTCAGTCAGCAGTGCCTCTTCTCCAGCGCAGGAACTGTGCTTTTAAATTACAAAAGTACATTATAGGAAAATTAGAAAAATATAAAGAAAAATGAAGACAAAATACCCATAGTCCTACTGAACACACTACATTACATACTACAGTGCTGCCTCGGTTTATGAACTGAGTTCTCGCCAAGATTTTGGTTGCAAACTGAGAACCAAATCAAATTTCCCCATAATGTCAATATCAGATCTAACCATTGAATTTGATTCTGTTCTTCTCCAACTTGGTTTGTGACCAGAATCAGGGAAAGAATCAAGTTTGTGTATTTATATATAGATGTATGCACTTCTAAACATTTTTCTTAATGTACATTTCCTTCTAAAAACATGAACCTGGGCATTGTGGCACCGACCTGTAATCCAAGCAGTCTGGAAGGCTGAGGCTGAGGCAGAGGAATCGCAAGTTCAAGCCCAGACTGATAACTTAAGGATTTAGTGAGACCCTGTCTCAAAATAAAAAACATAAAATTACCAAATAATTTCAAATATTTCACTAATATAAGTGATATTGTAGCATATAATCTTTAAGCTAAAATCTAATGCAAATTTATGTCAGGAATCATGTTTTACTCCTTTTGCAATAGTATCTACCATAGTGATATGCTTAGTGAAGGCAGAGTTGATATAATAAGATCATTTTATAAAAAGTAAAAGTCAGAGGCCTGAGGATTTAGCTCAGTGGTTCCACCGCCTGCCTTGCAAGCACAAGGTCCTGAGTTTGATTCCCGGTACCAAAAAAAAAGTAAAAGTCAGAGAGTTCTTGTATTACTTTATAGGAATTGGTTAGCCTTTGGTGATTATTGAACCCCTAAGTAACAAAAGTTATATTTTAAAAAGATGGTGGTAGATTTGGGGGGCTGTTTGAGACAGAGTCTCCCTATGTAGTTCCGGCTGGCCTTGAATTCACTATGTGTACTATGTAGTCCATGCTGACCTTGAACTTTCAGTGATCCTTCTGCCTAAGTCTTCCAAGTGCTGGGATTACAGGCATGCACACTACATTTGGTGGGTTTATAGATTTTTATTTTTAACTGTTTACAAAATCTAGTCATCATATATGTAGGATGGCAGTTCACTTTAAGACTCTAATTTTTAAGCTTATTTTTAAGGTGAAATGAAAGCCTTCTATGCTTTCTGTATTGTCCTTTTGGTGTTTGGAAGTGTCTCTGAAGCCAAGTTTGATGACTTTGAAGATGAGGATGACATAGTAGAATATGATGATAATGACTTTGCTGAATTTGAAGATGTCATGGAAGAATCTGTTACTGAATCTCCTCAGCGGTTGATAACCACTGAAGATGATGAAGATGAGACCACTGTGGAGTTGGAAGGGCAGGATGAAAACCAAGAAGGAGATTTTGAAGATGCAGATACCCAGGTGGGGGCTCTTTTTTATTGATTTCCTGGGAAATTCAAAGGATGGCAAAATTTGTAGCTAGCATTTTCCCCAGACCCATGCCTAGGGAAACTATTCTCTGGAATCTTCATTTTTTTCCTCAGTAGGTAGAGCTCTTCTAAATGTTTTATGGTATTTCCCCACCTTTTATGATACTTTATACTATGATACTTTAATTTACTTTGATAAAATAAATTATATTTTTCTTTTGGATTGAAGCCCTTGCTGGGGGAGGGACTGAAGAATAGTTACTGTGTGGGAGTGAGAATTGTCATTTAGAACTTTGGATTCAGCAGTATGAGGAATCATCACTTTTGTGCTTTTCAGTTTTTGAGGTACAAGTAACAAATGAACATTGTATGTTTTTAAGTTGTAAAATGTGGTGTCTTTTTCCACTCATTAATTTTATTGGTACATTTTAGGTATACAGTATACTGACATTCATTATTGGAAATACGGTGTCTTGATATGTGTGTGTATTGTGAATATGTTATATTAACATTTAACACATCACAGTTTCCTATTTGTATGTGTGTAATGGGAATACTTAAGATCTAATTTACTAGCAAGTATTAAATACACAGCACAATTAGGTCTCTAGAATTTATCTTAAACTGAAAATATGGATTCTTTGATATTTTGTTAAATTTATGTAATACCTCTGTGTTTTCTGTGCTTGCTGCTTGTAAATTCTGTTTTCCTCTACAAATGTTGCCCACAAAATGAGACAATTGCTGGTAATTTATAGAGGGAAACAGATTGTGCCTCATGTTTTGTAGGAGGGAGATACTGAGAATGAGCCATATGATGATGAAGAATTTGAAGGTTATGAAGACAAACCAGATACTTCATCTAGCAAAAATAAGGACCCAATAACAATTGTTGATGTAGGTATTTAGGATTCTGAATTCCAAATTAACCAATGAAGTATCTTCTTGTCATTATTCTCAGAAATATAATTAGAATACAATTAGTGACATCTGAGGGTGGTTTTGATGTAATACCATAGTGGGAACTGGTGAAGGATTCTACTAATACATATTCATACTTAGAGAAGCAACTCTCATATTTTATTCTAGTTGGTCTAGTTTTACTTACCAAGAAATAAGTGGGGCCAGGGATTTAGCTCTGTGACACCACACCTGCCTGGCAAGCACAAGGTCCTGAGTTCCATCCCCGGTACCAAAAAAAAAGAAAAAAGATTAGATGTAGTTTAGGGTGGGACTCAGAACCAAGTTGAATACAAAGAGGCTGCCAAACCATTTCATCCCATTTGACTGTCTTTATATTTCCTTAAAGAATCTTTTATAGTGCTCACCTAGAAAACTAAAATGAGCATATTTTTCAAAGCAAAATCATAATCCATTGACAGTTATACTTCTATCTATGGTTTTCTCATTTTTTCATCTTAATTGTTCAGCCTTAGCCAACATTAAATGGAATAATTTCACCTTTTTAGGTTCCTGCACACCTCCAGAACAGTTGGGAGAGTTATTATCTAGAAATTTTGATGGTGACTGGTCTGCTTGCCTATATCATGAACTATATCATTGGGAAGAATAAAAATAGTCGCCTTGCTCAGGCTTGGTTTAACACTCATAGAGAGCTTTTGGAGAACAACTTTACCTTAGTAGGTAAGTTAAAGCCAATATGAGACAAGCTGCCAGCTTGAAAATAATCTGGTAAGATCAGCTTATTTCCCTCTGCATAGGCTCTAGCTACTTTCATGGACTGCAGAAAAGCATGCTTTTTTTCTCCAAGGATCCCATTTTTATTAGGTTTTATATACAGAGTAAATTTATGTAATATTTCTTCATCTTTCATTTATCATGAGTATATTTGCTACAAAGCTTTTGATAAAATCAATGTTGCCAGGCATGGTGGTGCACACCTGTAAACCCAGTACTTGGAAGACCGAGGCAGTAAGATCACTGTGAATTTGAGCCCAGCCTGAACTACATAATGAGACCCTGTCTTAATATATAAAAATAAAAATCAGTGTTAGCAAAACAAATTGATTTATTTTAGGTTAGCTTGGTGAATGTTTTCTTTCAATTTACCTAATAGAAATTGGAAGTTCTTTCATCCTTTTTTTTTTTGGTACTGGGGACTGAACTTGGGTCCTTGCGCTTGCAAGGCAGGGGAAGTTCTTTGTGATTCCCTCAAGTTCTGAACTTTTTAGTTTGGATCCACTGATGAGGTATACACTGAAGTATTTAGAGGAATATCTGTGGCTACATAGTGTTTTCTTCACATTTACCTCTATTTGGCAGTTAGCACTTTATTTCTCTGTAACTTGTGCTCTGCTTTTTAGCAGACTATATATTGTGCTAGGTATTTAGTGTATATTGTTTATATTTATTCTTTGTAACAATAATGTCAGTTGTTGGATTTACTTTTCTATTTTATTAATGTGGGAACTGAAGAATACAGATGTTAAGACTTGTCTAAACTGTTAAATTACAACCATGAGGGCTGGGGATTTAGCTCAGCGGTTTTGCCGCCTGCCTTGCAAGCGCAAGGACCCAAGTTTTAACCCCGATACCAAAAGAAAAAAATTTACAACCATGATTTTACAACCTCTACCTGTTTCCAAAGTCTGTGCTTTCTTGAATACTCTCTTCTGTACAATATAATTCACAGTTCTTTTTTCCAGGAAATTAGAAAAGAAAAATAACCAGCCTTTGGCTCTTTGCTTTCTCCCTGCTCTTTTTTTTTTTTTTTTTTTTTTTTTTT
>NW_004624849.1:1155296-1244760 GCF_000247695.1 Heterocephalus glaber | reverse complement strand
TCAAAGGGCTGGGGATTTAGCTCAGTGGTTCCAGCACCTGCCTCGCAAGCACAAGGTCCTGAGTTTGATCCCCAGTACCAAAAAAAAAAAAAAGAGAGAGAGATTGAGTCAAAGGAAAAATTACTGTGGTTTTGAATGAGTGGTTTTTTCTAAGATCTAGCCAGATACGATTTTTTTTCCATGTAGCAGTAGAGCCTATGGGTTTTTGTTTGAAGTACTCTACCTGCACCAGAGTCCCCTCTACATGTTCACCCCATCCAACTCAAGGAGCGTCCTTGCTCCTCTTCCTAGATGGGAAACTTGATCAGAGCTCTGGTCTCTGCTGAATGTAGATCTCGGGTCAGGGGTTCAAATGGACTGTTTTTGTTGGACAGTCAACAGGTCTGGTTGCTCTCTTCTCTCCCTGGGTGTTCTCATCCGGGATAAAGTTCATTGGTTAGTCTTCACTTCTACTGCCACGTGCCAAGGAGAAACTAAATGTAGATCAGGCTTGGAGTTGGTGGTTGGTTACATTTTGGAAGTGTGCCACATGTTCAGTACAGGCCTGCTTGCTCACACTGAGGGAAAGGCACTGTGAATCTGGGATAGGTCTGCTTTCTCGGGTCAGGAGAGGAGGACCGTGCATTCTATAGTTACTTCCATTGAGGAGTGGGGCCTGAACTTTCAATCCCCCTGCCTCAGTTTCCTAAAGTGCTAATGCAGCAGGAAACTGAATGGGATTCCCAGACAGACCACTCAAGCATGGAATTAGGAGCGAAAGTGGCTTTTATTAGCCAGTGGCTCAAGAAGGGACTTCTGTCCTCTCAAGAGCCCCAAATAGACATTTGTTCTTCTTTATATACCTGTTTTTACATCTATGAGTCTTAATTTCATTGGCGTTTCCCTAGGAATATAGAAAGCAGCATTTACACAAAACAGAGTAGTGGGGGGGGATAGTCAAAGAGTTTTGGCAGTACTTGGTTACTCAGTTACATTCTACAAAGAGCATAGTTACTTAGTTAACCCATGGTTGCCCAATTCTATACAGAAGGGTGGTTTCCTCTCACTGGGATTGCAGGCATTGCCACCACACCCGGCTGATAGTTTTGTTTTCTATTTTTTTACATGACTAGTATCTCAAACTTGAGCTTCTCAGGCTTTAGGTTTCAAACATAATCAGGTTCTGATACATATTTGCATGAAAGAAAATGCCATAGTCCAACTGTAAAACTTATAAATGCTGGCCAAAAAACACAAAGTTCTCAAAGTTGTTAATTTAAATGAGAATAATCTCAAGGAGAGAAAAAATTCCTTAGAGTGAAGAGAACCTGCTGCCAAGAAAATAGTGCTGTGTGGCACTGCAGTTGCCAGTAGAATCATTAATGCTGTTAGGTGAAGTGCCTGCCATACCAAAGTGCTGCCCCTTCTCTCTTGTGATATGTTTGATTTGGTTTGGGTTAATTGATGGGCGGTTTTCTCCTAAAAATTTAGCTTTGTTTATGTAGTCTTCTTTATAGATGAAAATGGCTTTTTAACATATAAATGTAAAGAATCTACACAGGAGCTGGGCACTGTGGTACACACTTGTAATCTTGCTGAGGCAGGAATATTGCAAGTTTGAGCCCAGCCTGGATAATTTAGTGATTTGGACTCTTGTCTCCAAAAAAAAAAAATTTAAAAATAGTTGAGGATGCAGCATTGTATGAAAGCCCTGGATCAATCAGTCAATCAATTGATCTATCTCATTAATAAGTAGTACTGGAAGTTTCTCTTGTTTTTTCTAGGATTTGAAACTACAGTGAGTTAAAAGAAAAGTAGGACCTGGAACTTAACTTGTGTTAGATTGTAAGCTCCTTGTGGATGTAAACCATTTATTTTCTTAGAACAACTACCTCTTGGTACAGTATCTGACCTGGGTACTTCTGAGAAGTCCAGTGAACTAAATGAAAAAAAGTCCCTCCCCCAAAAAGCTATAGTCAGTTTCTGACTTGAATGCTTCATTCATACAAATGAGATGGACTCTTAGCCCTTGCTATTACTGCTTTTTGTTTGTTTTGTTTTGTTATATATTTAATTTGAAAAATATAGAGAAAGATATACACAGAAGTTAAAATTACCCTCACTTGTAAAAATAATGTAACAGTTCTTCAAACAACTCTTCTGTTTCTCTGTCTATATGCCTAGTGTATATATCTTTTCCTAATGTAAATCATGTTAAAAAAGACTTTCCTAAACCTTTTTATGTTAAAAATGTAGTAGTCTTTCAAGAAAATGATGCCTTCTCATACTTGTGCTTTTTTTTTTATTTCCTGAGAAACAGTCCTAGTAAACAAGTCGCTGTGAATATATGTGTGTATCAATCAATATATATGTGAATAATATTTCTTCTAGAATTGTCTCCCTCATAAAATAAAAAATACTTAAGTAGATATGTAGGCATATATATTTATATACCTATTTCTAAAAACTTGTTTTTACAAAATAGAGTCTTGGGCCAGGGATTTAGCTCAGTGGTTCCAGCACCTGCCTTGCAAGCACAAGGTCCCGAGTTCGATCCCCAGTACCAAAAAAAAAAAATAGAGTCTCACTGTGTAGTTCAACCTGGCCTCAAACTCACAGTGATCCTCTTGCCTCCTGAGTGCTGGGATTACAGAGGTGTGCCACCAGGCTCAGCAAAAACATTTTTAATAGATATTACCAATAGGTACTGGTTTATACTTTTAGCTGTATATGAGAGCTCTTATTCATGTATACTTCCCTCCCCACCAGGACTCAGGACTTTCCGCTTGCAAGGCAGTTGTAGTGCCACTGAGCGAAATCCCTGGCCCATTCACTTATATCTTTGGAAAACTCTATCAGCATTTTTAAGGTTGTGATTTTTGATAGTGAGGAAATGGCTTCTCATGTATTTTGCATTTTGTCAGTTATTATTGAAGGTGAACATTTTTCATATGTATTGACCTAAGCAAAATACCTCTCAAATATGTTAGCATAAATATATATTTCCATTTGTGTGTGTAATTTTTTTTTTTTTTTTGAGACAGAGTTTTGCTATGCAGTTAAGGCTGGCCTTGAATTCACTTTGTAGTCCAAATTGGCCTCAAATTTACAGCAGTCCTCTTGCCTCAGTCTCCCAGGTATTGGGATTATAGGCGTGTGCCACCACACCTGGCCATGTTTTTTTTTTTTTTTTGAAACAGTGTCTTATGAAATAGTTCAGGCTGGCCTTGACCTTCTGGGGCAGGCCTTAAACTCACAACCCTCCTGCCTCAGCCTCCCAATTGCTGGGATTACAGGCATGCATCACCCCAACCATTTAACATAAATATATTTCTTAACCATGGTACTGTATTTATTCTGTGTATCATTAGTTTTATATATGGGTATAGTATACAATATAATGTGGGAAGTAGGGATGAGTAGGCTGGGGGAGGGATGAATATGGTTGAGATAGAAGTAGGGATGATGAGAGAGTACCTTGGCCATCTTATATAACTTCCCTAGAATAGTATAGATTTTGCTATTCATTTGCTAATAGGCCTTCTCAAGAGGCAATAGCACTGCCAAAGGAGGAAGGTTATTTCCTGCCTTTGGAATTCAAACTCACAATATATTTTCCCATACAAGTGGCATTAACATTGATCGTTCAGTTCTTCATGCTACTTACACGATAAGACAGTTGTGAATGGATAAACATTAAGGCTTACACAGCAGTATAGGTAGATAATCCTTGTCACTTAGTGTGGGAACCTAACAGTAGTTCCCAAATCAGGAATTTACAAATTACCCTTTTAAACAAAATTTATATTAACAAAAGCTGTATATATTACATGCTTCTCCTTTTTCTTCTTCTTGTCTTGATCCTATACCAGTTGAGAAGTATATTTGTCAGGCTATTTCTACCCAAATTTCCTTTAGAAAAAAATGAAGTTTGAAATTGTTTCTGAAAGAAGTTTCAATTAAATGTGACCATTAATGACCAAAAATAAAGTCATAATTTGTCATGGCTAATCATAATAACCTGAAGTGTCTTCCTCTTCTGTGTAACCTAATTCTTAAATAAAAATACAACAGAAATTCCCAGTTGAACTTTCTGTACTAAAATACTGTGCTCAGATATGCTTGTTTCTACTAATATAAAGAGATTTATAGTGAATGGTATGGTCAAAGAGGATTCTTAAGATTTTCTGAACTTGAAATACAAGGCCCCGTCATACTTATTGGCTCAGTGTTTCCTAAGAATATGAAAAGTCAAACTAGAATTATAAAACATGGCTAAATATAGTGGTTAGTTTATGTCTAAATTGAGCTCTTTGTTGCCTTTGCTTTATTTCAAGCTAATGTAATTTTCATTCACCAGCATGGGTACTAGCAATTATTTTATAGCAATCTGGGGGGGGGGGGCTACCAGGGATCGAACTCAGGACCTTGCGCTTGCAGAACCACTGAGCTAAATCCCCAGCCCCAACAAAGAACTTTTTAATCCTGAAAGCAGAGTTGAAATGGAAAAGTCTCTAAAACAGATGGAAGATGTCTTGAAGGCAATTACAGACCAAGCTGTGGGAGATTGAATCGAAATTGTCCTTTACCGACTACAAGAGCTAAACTCAGTTCCAGGTCCACCTCTCTTATTCTTACAGGAGAAGATGTGTAGAAGAACTTTTGCAGCTGAGCTTTCTGGATTGTGCCCCACATTGGAATTTTAAAACTAGTTTATGATACTTGCTGGAATTGGAATTTAGGAATTTTCATTTTGATAAGAAACTGGGATTTTTCTGAACTGTTTTCTATGTCAAAATCATTATTTCTACTTTTATAACTTTATTTCACCTTTAATACTTGGAATAATATTGAATAGTAAGTGGTAAGAACTTAGTTTTTTCCACCTACTGTGAAGTTGGATCTTTGAAAACTAGTGCTGTAAGCTTTTTGGAAAAACTGGTTAAATTATTTATTATAATTCTTTGTAAACTTGTCTGAGAACAGAATAGCATATATATAGTAGGATTCCACTTTATGCTTTTTATGGTACTATATGTTTAAAAAAATCTGAAAGAATACTTAAGATAGTCATGGTTATTTCTGGGGCTGGGATTCTGGGGGAATTTTTGGTTTTTTGTTTTTCATAATGTAAGACTTATAAAAGTCTTACATTACTTACTATAAAGTTAGCATATTTGTTTTTGTTTTGTTTTGGGAGATTTTTTTTCTGGTTTTTTGAGATAGCATCTCGCTACGTATTTCAGGCTGGCCTTGAACTCACCATGTAGCCCAGGCTGGCCTCAAACTCATGGTGATCTTCCTGCGTCAGCCTCTCGAGTGCTGAGACTACAAGCATGCATCACCACACCTGGCTATAATTAGCATGTATTATTTTTATAATCAGGAAGAGAATAAAGATTAAAATTTTTTAAAATCTATTTATGCTGCAAGCCTAACTTTTCAAATAATAATATAAGAAATATTCTTTTGATTTTTTTTTTTTGTACCGGGGATCAAGCTTGATTGTTCTTTTTTTTTTTTTGGTATCGGGGATCGAACTCGGGTCCTTGCGCTTGAGACAGGTGGTGGAGCCACTGAGCTAAATCCCTGCCCCCCCCCCCCACTTGGGACCTTGCGCTTGCGAGGCAGGTGCCAGAACCACTGAGCTAAATCCCCGGCCCTAGATTTTATTTTTTTAATGTGTGCTTCTGACTTAGTTTAGACATTCTCTCTTTCTCTTTCCCTGACCCCCAGGAAGCTGCTTTGAGGCGTGAGCAAAAGAAGCTGGAGAAGAAGCAAATGAAAATGAAACAAATCAAAGTGAAAGCCATGTAAAGAAATCCCAGAGATCTGAGTCCTAATGCCACCTGTATGCTCTGAGTTTATGGAAAACAAAAAACCGGAGTCCATCTCATCTTAAATTTCAAACATTCTTGGCAATTGGGAAATCATATTTCATCATCTATTCTGCTGTTGGTTTGAAGTTTTATAGAGGTTCTAGACACATTGAAAGGGCTCTATTTCTGTATTTTTCTTCTAGATAAGCAAATTATTTTGGTTATTTTATAAAAGTGATGTATAAAACATGTAGTTTTAAAATATAACATGAATCAGCAGTGCTTTTAGTACTTCAGTGTTTGAAAAATATGAAATTTATGGATAAATAATTAGTTGGTTTTTGTTTAAACTGGGCAATTGGAACAGCTATGGACATTGACTCTTCAACCAAGATTCCACAAATAATTATTGGAATTGCACAATAAACATTGCTTGGTGTTTTCCTCTGTGTCTACATTAAACTTGTGCAGAAGTAAAATTTAGAACACTATGTGGTGATGAAATTTCAAGAACTTAATACTGTATATGTTTTGTAGGTGGGAGGGACTGGTGACAGTATTATAGGAAGTCTATAGGTGATAGGACACTGATGTATATGTCATGGAAAACTAGGGATGGCTAGTAGAGGAGTAAGTTTTCTTCCTGCCTGATAGTATGAATTAATGACAATGTGAATGCTATATGTTAAGTGGTTATATGTGTATTTTTCTTGAGCCACAAATGCATGGAAAATTAACTGCTTCACCCAGATCAGCAATCAGAGCATCGGTCTGTGTGCGGTCACATTTTTTCTTCTCGGGCACTGCAACCTGTTGGATGTTCATGGAGAAGCTATATTCTCTGTATTATGGCTGTACCTTTGCTTCTCCCTGTACATTGCTCTCTTCCACTGTTGAGGCTGGTTATGGTCTTTCAATGAAATAGCCATAAGTATGCATAAATATACTTTTTTAAATGAGCTTTCCTAAAGTATTAAGAGCTCTTTCTGCCTCTTGAGGAAGAAACTCTCAGGGGAGAGGCCCATCTATCTGCACAAGCATTTGTCTTGTTCAGATCTCTGCATTTTATAAATGCTTCTTACTAGGAAAGCATTTTTGAAATTACTCCTTATACCAGGTAATTTTTGCTGGGGATTGGAAAGCATTGGGCTTTTTTGTGGGTATTGTGGGTAGTGGGGTTTTCTTTGTTGATGCTTTATGTGCAAGTCTGAAGCAATAACAATGAGTTGCTGTGAAAACAGCATGTGCTGCTGTCTCTGTAGCTGCTTGGGAACTTTCCACATGGGCTTTTTCCAGGTTAAAACAAGTATGTAAACTGGGAGATGTAAATGTAATAATTTTTAACAGTTCATAAATTTAAGTTATTATAGTGACAAAAATAACACAAAATTTGATTACTTTAAAACAATAGAATTCTAGATTAGAATTGTTTTACAAACCTTTAAAATACATTTTAGAAATCAAAGTTGATATGCTTAGCTATCTTTTGAGTAATATAAGCTTTCTTAAAGTCCCACACATTTGAACCATGGCAGCTAATTTTGTATTTAAGCATTCATATGAACTACCTATGGACATATATTAAACTGATTGACAAAATCTGAGTGCCGCCTTGACTTTTCTAGAGTTGCCCTAACAAGAGTATACTTCCATAGGAAGGTTTTGATCATTAAAAGTCAGCACTGAAACTCTTCCTTAAAAGAGTTTATTTTGAATATTCTCTCTGTTGTTACCATCACTACTTTAGAGTGTTTTATATTCTTAGTATATGTTATATTCTGTTACATATTATTAATGGGCTCCTGCGTACTGATCCTATGCTAGTCAGCTTTCTGTTACTGTGACAAAATACCTGAGATAATTAACTTAAAGGAGGAAAGATTTGTTTTAGCTCAAAATTTCAATAGTTTTCTTCATGGTTTCTTTGCCCCATTGTTTTGGACCTGTGGCAAGGCAGACATCACAGTGGGGAGCATGTGATGGAGCAAAGCTGCTCACCTCGTGATGGCCAAGAAGCAAAAAGAAAGTGAGGAAGGGCTGCCAATATCCCCTTAAAGGGCATTCCCCCAGTGATCTGACTCCACTACGCCTAAACCCCTCCCAAAAGCACCACAGGCTGGTAACCAAACCTTCAACACCTTCATGGTCTTTTGGGGACATTTACAATCCAAACTGGCCCTCCTCTTAGTTTTAGATACCATTGTCTTTCCAGTGAGTGAAAAGGACAAAAAGAGGAGGCTGTTCACTGTCACATACTAGAAAAATCACTACTAAATCCTGCAATCTCATCTTCATTGCCTGAGCACTCAGCAGTGCCAAAGTAAGCCCTGGACCATAAGACAGACCTGCCTTTCAGTTTTGATAAAACCAGTGTTTTTACTTTGGGCAAGTCATTAACTTTTTTGAGTCATTGCATTCATTCTACAAAGTGAAAGTAGTTATTGTTTTCCTTACATACTTCACAGGTAGTTCAAAACTAACAGGTAATATGTGTAAAATTGTTTGCAAATTCTAAAGCACTCTACAAAGGTATGGTATCATTTAAGACTATTCTTCAAGCGGTATATTGTTTTATTCTTTTCTTTCTCCCAATGGAAACCAAGCAGATCCTTTCAGAGTTTGTGTGTATGTGTGTGTGTGTCCCCAGCCCTGTTTTTTGAGATAAGGTCTTGCTGTGTAGTTCAGGCTGACCTCAAACTTGTGGCAATCCCTCGAGTCTCCTGAGTGCTGGGATTATAGGTGTGTCTGTCGCTTTCTCTACACCTCCCTCCCCCTGTACTGGGGCATAAACCCAGAGCCTTGGCACTGAGCTTCATCTCCATCCTTTTAAATTTTGAGACAGGATCTCACAAAGTTGCTAAGGCTGGGCTGTAGCTTGTGATCCTCCTGCCTCAGCTTCCCATAGTGCCCAGAATACAGGCATGTGCCACATGCCTTGCTCAGAATTCCTTAACTTTATCTGCAAAAATTGTCAGAGTATTTTTTGAGGAAGAGGGAAATCATTTATGATTGTTTCTTTAGCAATAGGAAATCTGACACCCTCAAGCACCAGCTGTGGAACTCCTTTCTTTTGACGAAATTTAGACCAAAGAAAAACATGGATATTCTCATACCTTCCATCCAATAGAAATTGGCAGTGTGAACATTATTCAGAGGTTTGTACAGGATTAATTTGATCTGGTGAGGAGGGGTGGAATACTGCATTTCATTCTCACAGATTCTTTTTCCTCACTGTTCCTGCCTCCATTTTGAATGATACAAATTACATACAAGGGAGAAAAATTTTGCAGAAGAGTAAAAAATATTTTCGCAATTTCTGATGTTTAGTGATCAGCAAAAGATTTCATTAAACTCTGTAGTGTTTGTACAAGCTGAATGCTATCTCCTCATCTACCTGAAGTGAGAGGTAGTATTGCTTTCAGAAGAAAGCTAATATTTTTCCAGTAGGAGACACTTGCTTCTATGCTACTGTACCCCTTTATTTATTATTTTATTTCCTGAGAAGAGGGTCTCCCTATGTTATCTAGACTGATCTCAAATTTGTGGGCCCAATGGATCCTCTCACCTCAGCCTGCCCAGTAACTGGGACTATAGGCATTCACCATCATGAACCAGCTACAACTATACCATTTTTAAATGGATATTTTAATATTTATTGGATATTTTATTGCTACCTTCATCTTTTAAAAATAACTCTCTAAATTCACCTAATGGGTTTATTCAAAAACTAACTTTTTTTTTTTTTGGTACCGGGGATTGAACTCGGGACCTTGCGCTTGTGAGGCAGGCGGCAGAACCACTGAGCTAAGAAAAACTTAACTTTTCGAGTTCAATCCCCGGTACCAAAAAAACAAAACTAACTTTTAAGATGTATTTGGGGGATGGAGATTTAGCTCAGTGATTCCACCGCCTGCCTTGCAATTGCAAGGTCCCGAGTTGGATCCCTGTACCAAAAAAAAACCCCAAATAAAATGTATTTGGTTGGTTGGTTGGGTTTTTTTGATGCAGTTGGGGTTTTTTTTTTGAAGTTCAGGCTGGTCCTGAACTCACTATGTAGCCAGGCTGGCCTCGAACTCACCACAGTCCTCCTGCCTTAGCCTCCCAAATGCTGAGATTATGGGCATGTACCACCATGCCTGGCTTTTAAAATGTATTTAAAAGTCACCCCAGGGTATGAGTGACACAGACATAGGGTCTCTTAAGTTGCAAAGACTGGACTCCTGCCTCAGCTTCCCAGGTAGCTGGAATTAGAGGCATGCACCATAGCACCCACCCCACCCAGTCCTTTTAAGTATTCCTTTTCAGTTGGGCAGGGTGGCACATACCTGTATCCCAGGACTTTGGGAACCTGAGGCAGGAGGATCATAAGTTCAAGCCTAGCCTAGCCTAGCCTGGACAATTTAGTACCTTAGCAAGACTGTCTCAAGAGCAAAAAGGGCCCGGGCATTTAGCTCAGTGGCACCTCACCTGCCTCACAAACACAAGGTCCTGAGTTTGATCCCTGGTACTGGAAAAAAATAAGTAACAAAAAAAGAGCTGGGACGTGAGGAGGTAGATCAGTACAAAGGCTCTCAGTTCAGTCTCTAATACTGAAAAAAAAATCTGTTTTGTGGCAGTTACTTGATAATTAGATACTACATCTTCCTGAGTTGTTTTATCAATTTTGGTTGAGGGAAAACTCAACTGCTTTTTAAAAAAATTACATTTGGGGGGCTGGGGATTTAGTTCAGTGGTTCCACCACCTGTCCCAAAAGCACAAGATCCTGAATTTGATCCCTGGTACAAAAAAAAAAATTACATTTGACATTTAAATACATAATTTCTTCTGCATATTTTTCTTTCCTATAGCTATGTCACTTAGCAAGGTTGTAGGAAAGCTAGAATTGAAGCCAATTTTCTGTTTCAGGAAAAAGCACTGCAACTAGGTGTGGTGGTACACACCTATAATCTCAACACTCAGGAAGCTGAGCCAGGAGGATTGATTCAAATTCCAGGCCAGCCTGGGCTCACCCTCCCCTCAGTCAAAAAAAGAAACACCTGGATTTGAAGGCAGAAGTCCAATGCTTGTTGTTTCTTTTGTGAGGTGCTGGGAGCCAGATGTGGCACACCTCTATAATCCCAGAACTATGGGAGGCTGAGGCAGGAGGATCACCAAGTTTGAGCCTTCCAGGGGCAACTTAGTGACTTAGCAAAATCCTGTCTCAAAATTTAGGGGCTGGGGCAGGGCTCAGTATTCAGATTTTAGGTTCAATCCCCAGGATCTCATGCATGTTAGGCAAAGATTCTACCACTGAGCTGCACCCTAGTCCTGTCTTACTGTTTTAACAAGTCTATTTCCTCATCTATAAGTAGACATAATTCTCTCCCTTTTATAAATTAGGTGTTTGAAAGTTCACATTAGATGTGTAATACGCTTTGAGATATAAAATGCTGTACAGATTAATTCTATTCAACCTGTTCTACACATCAAACATATTTCCCTGTTTAGCTTGAGTATTCCTATAACTTTATTTTTCAGAAGAGGCTGGTGTGGGCTAGGGACTTAGCTCAGTGGTACCAAAAAAAAAAAAAAAAAAAAAAGAGGCTGGTGTACTTAGTTTAAACTGAATACTCGATTAAAAACAAACAGCCAAGATCTTCACTCCATCCATCTCCATTCCTCCAGGCTTTAGGCCAGTTTTAGAAAGCTCTCGAAACCATGAAGACTCTAACCCTTACAAGTCAGTGAGAAACATTAGGGAGCTTGCATGACATCCCAGGCACATAACAAATCAAGAGCAAAGCAGGAAAAGACATACTCTGAAAATTTTGAAAGTTGACCTTTTCTTACACTGTTCTGTTACTTGGATTGGTATGTGAGAGATCCTGTTGTAAGGAAAACTAAAGCTAATATAAATTTGAACTTTGAAACCGTAGTAGCAGTCTAGCCCAAAAGATTCTCAGAGTAACTTTGTGAATAGTCATCCGCTCAGTAAAATCTTTTAGTCTCCTTCACTGATTTAGAAATTTAACATTTTGCTAGAACATGCCATAGCCATCTGGGTGTAGCGGTACAAACCTATAGTCCCAGTTACTCAGAAGACAGGCAGGGCTGCAAGCTTGAGGTAGGCCAGCGTAGGGAATTTAATAAAAAAATTTTTTGTACCAGGAATCGAACTCAGGACCTTGTACTTGTGAGGCAGGCACAGTGCCACTGAGTTAAATTCTCAGCCCAGAAACTATCTTTTTAAAAAATGGTTAAAGTGCTGGTGATGCTCAGTGGTAGAGTACTTGCCTAGCATGCCAAGGCCCAGGGTTCCATCCCCAGTACTACAAATGAAAGGAAAAAAAAAAAATGTATCATTGCTACTAGTTATTTAAACAGATGGAAAGTATTCCCCATTGTAACTGCTCCAAGAAGTTTGACATTTCAAGCACTGTCTTCTCTAATACAGCATTTTTAATTACAGAGGTCACGTGAACTCCAAGGAATTTTACCTCTTTTTCTGCTACTATCTTGCTTTGTGAATTTACCAAGTTTGCTACTAGGAGAGGCATCTTATTTTGAAAATGAGACAATGTGAGGACAGTGCTTTGGAAAATTAAAGAGAAGATAAGATTAAAGATAATAACAAAGGGGTGTGTGTAAAATCAAAGGAGACCTTCAAGTACTTGAGTATGGCAGAATCCAGTTTCAGTGGTGTATTTCCATCTGTCCCTGTTCTGATGTAGCTGCCCTTCTTCCCCATTTTGGAAGTTAAGACTACAATAAATCTGTGTCAAGGGTCAGGGCTTGGAAAAGATAATTCATTACTTGATAGTATATATCCATTTGGGGGCCCCTCACCCCACAGTGAATGGAATAACTAAAAAACCTAATCTCAGTTGGGTATCATGGCTTGCACCTATAATCTCAAGACTCTGGGAGGGTTAGGCAAGAGTACTGAGTTAGAGCCCAGCCTGGGTAATTAAGAGACGTAGTGAGACTCTTGTCTAAACAAATCCAAAACCATACAAATCAGACACACCTGAGGATGTAGCTCAGTGAGAAGGCCCTGGGGCTCACTCCCCAATATGATGGGGCAGGCAGAACTACAAAACAAATCCCCAAAACCCTAGTCTCACAAAAGGAGTCTTGCTCCGTCATAGTAATTGCTTTATTTCTTGGGCCTGTCATCCTTTGGCTTGGGCAGTTTCCCCATCAAGGCAAACCTAGGTTCTGCAATCATAGGTTCTGCAAACCGGGCAACTCAGTTGTGAGGAAAGATTTAGGGACAAAAGGATGCAGAAGGGAGAGAAATGATACTTCTCACTAGTTCAGCTATTACCCCCATTTTACAGATAAGGAATCTTGGGGACACAAAAAGGGTGAGTTTCTATCTTTGCAGTGGTGCTAGATTGCCTTTTTTCTTTTTGGTACTGAGGATCGAATTCGGAACCTTGCTCTTGCAAGGTAGGCAGCGGCACCATTGAGCTAAACCCCTGGCACTGCAGTGGTGCTAGACAGGCCAAAGTGAGGCATGTGGGATTTCTAAAGAAAGTGCCAGAGTTTAAATGTTTCCATTTAAGCTCTACCACATTAAATGACTTAAAAATTTTGTTTCTTTAAAGTAGCCAAGTCAGCAGTCAGAGGTGGTTTGCTTTCTCTATACCTTGCTTTCCCCTATACCTTTCAGCCCTACAATCACCCGACTTTTCCTTCTTGCTTCTACTTGGCTGGAGGCTCTGAGGAGCCCTCTTAGGATCCTGCAGGGTTGTAAACAAGCTAGATCTGCTTCCAATACACTTGTGGAAACGGACCCTCTCCGAGACAGAATGCACCCAAGTGTGAGCTGCATAGAAACGGATGAGAGGAGGGACTCTGGGTGCAGAAATTTGGGCACACCGCCTCCGGGAAAACGAGCGAGGTTGGCACCGCCAATATCGGGGCGGAGCTTCCTCACCCACTCCTGGTGGGCCCTGGCGGGGCGGGGCGGTGCTCTACACCTCCTCCCGTCCTTGAACTGCGCATGGCACGTTGCGTACTTCCCGCCCAGCAACCGGCCTGACTGCTGCGCGACCACTAAACTGAGGAGGCGGAGCCGAGACCGGGTCGGAGCTACGCGCCGACTGCTGGACCAGGTACCGGGTGGCGGGTCCGCCTGGTGAGCTTCCCAGAGTAGTCCTTCCTGCCCGGACGCCGAGGCCATCTCCTGAGTGGCAGGCCTTCGTCAGAGCGGCCCTCACCCCTCGCCCTCGCCCTCCACAGGCCCCATATATAACCCGCATCCTGGGTTCCCTCAGTGAGGGGCCTCGGTAGGGGCAGAATAGGCTTGGGCCTGGCCGGGAGATGCGGGAGCTGAGCTGACAGGCGAGAGAGGGGAGCTCCCGCCTTCCTTCCCGACCCCTGACCCCAGGTAGAAAACCTAGGGCCAGGTGTCATTTTGTCCTGCCCAGCAAAGTCGCGGCATCCCAGTGTTGGTCTTCCCCCCTCTCCACAATCTCATCTGAGGCTGGACAGGCAGCAGGCCAAGCCCCCATAAGGACGCAAGATCTAGGTGACTCCTTGAATCAGCCAAAACGGAGAGCTTTTAATTGTCTTGTAGTTGTGGGACCGGAGAATCTGGAGAGTGAACAGGAGGAAAGAAGAGTGGTTAAATTAAAATGTTTATAGATTTCAGGAAATGGAGAACTAACCTCTCTGCTCAGACTTTTGCTAAGATTCATACATACTTTACCTGCCACCCTCAAGAAAACCCAGTGGAATTGGTCCTCTTATTGTATTATCCGCTGAAGTAGAACTACGTTCCAGTATGTAGATGGTTCTACATGGGCTGATTCATACTTTCGAGAGACACGAAAAGACTTTTTTTTTTTAGACAGGGTCTTGCTATGTAGTTCAGGCTGGTCTTGAACTCACTGTGTAGCTCAGGCTGGCCTCGAACTCATGGTGATACTCCTGCCTCCCCCTCCCATGTGCTGTGATTACAGATATCCATCACCACACCCGGGCTTTTAAACATTTTTTAAATTTTTACTTTTTGAGACAGGGTCTCACTGAGTTGGTTAAGCTGGTCTTAAACTCACTATGTAGCACAAGCTGACCTCCCGAACTCAAGTGTTGGGATTATGGGTGTGCTCCACACCTGGCCCAAGACTGTTCCTGGTCCCTGATGGCAAAAACAAATTTCACTAGCTGCCTCAGGCCATGAGCCTGTTCATCAATTAGTTAACAGTGCTGAACTGGTCATATCTGTTCCTCTTATGGTAGCCAGGTTTCTTAGAGGTATTTTGGCTCAAATTCAGTATTTGCAGTTGTGACTCCAAACGTGGAGGAAGTTTAAAGAACAAGTGACGAAAATAGAATGGAAAAAATTTAAGCCAAATAAATTAATTCTTTCTGTACTGTTTGACACCTGGTCAGCCACATTCGCTAATCAAGGTAGTATCTTCTCAGTCATTTTTCTACACCCAGGTTTAAAACTTCTCTTGTCATTTTGGAACACTCTCTAAATCATTCAAGAAATCTTACTTTGAAAAAGACTTAATCAGTCTTTACGACTTCTTTGCATGACTTTGAGCATGTAACTTCCCTAAGCTTTACTTTCCTGAACTGTAAAATGGAGGATGATGCTGGGTATGGTGGGATGTGCCTGCAGTCCCAACATTTGGGAGGCTGAGGCAGGAGAATCACCACATGTCCGAGGCCAGCTTGGACTACATATTGAGTTGAAGGCCAGCCTGAACTAGTGAGACCTAGTCTCAAAAAGGGGGGGGGGGGTAGGGATTTAACTCAGTGGTGCCGCCGCCTGCCTGGCAAGCACAAGGTCCCAAGTTCAGTCTCTGAAAAAGGAGGATGATAGTACTTATTATGAGCTGCTTTCTGTGATTAGCACAGTTTGAGGAACATACATAATAAGTTTGCCATAAATGTTGGCTACTTGCATTATTTTTACTGTTAATTTAATATCCCTGGGGCACAGTAGCCCCTGAGTATGCAACAATGAACTACATTCATTCCCTGCCTTTGTGGAATTGCTATACTAGAGGAAGAGTTAATCAAGCACTTAAAGAATGGTATGTATGTGAGTTAAATGAGTTGGGGAAGAGAGAACAGTCACTCTTAGAGCTTTAGCTGCTGAAATCCAAGGCCACACACTCTGTAATTTCTCGTAACTGAATTCTCTAACTGAATGCTATTTCCTTCTGGAATATATACTTTTCAAGCTCTGTATGATTTTTTTTTTTTTTTTGTACCGGGGATCGAACTCAGGTCCTTGAGCTTGCACAGCAGGCAGTGAAACCACTGAGCTAAATTCCCGCCCCAACCTCTGTGTGATTTAAAACTTTTGCTCATCTTTCCACCAAAGCTACTTCAGTTGTTTGCTTTCCTCTTTCTGCTATTGATACACTGTTCTTTCTCCGATCACTAGAATGCAAAAAATTTGGAATCATCAGTTAGTTGTCCACAGGTAGGATGGGCTATCTGATAAGGTAGTAAGTGTCTGGCACAGAAAGATTTCAAGCAGGGGTTAAAAAACTATATATCCATACATTTGTAGAAGATATTCTCCAAAGGGTGGAAGATGGGCTAGATGACTTGTAGTGTTCTTTCTCACTACTCTATACTGTATTTATTTTATTCTTCCTTCTCTCCAATACATCTATTTCTTAATGGTCCCAACACCACAGGTTCTTAGCACAAATGTAGTCTAGGATAATTGTTTTCTAACTGGCATTCTTTTATCTGTCTCCTTCCCCATTCCTTTGCAGAGGAACATTCCTTAGAATATTTCTTGGAATAAGACTTCTCAAAAAAAAATTTTTTTTTTTTGCTACCGGGGCTTGAACTCAGGCCTTTGGGCTTGCGAGGCAGGCACAGAACCACTGAGCTAAATCCCCAGCCCCAAGACTTCCCAAACGTTAATGTTCACATATCTGCAGCATTGGTACCGAGGAGAGTGTTATGACCAGGCCGCATTCTAGATCTTCTGAATCAAAAATCTGCATCTTAACAAGATCCTTAAATGATCTCATGCACAATAAAAGTTGAGAGACCCCGTCTTAGCCTACTGTTGTGTGTTTGTCCTCTTTCTGTTCAAAATCTACAGTCTCTTCCTCTGGCTTGCTGAATAGAATCCATTACTGTAGCATGCACTGAAGGGTTGTTTGTTGTCCTTATATACGTAGAGTACTGCTTCAGTAATTGCCCTCACATTAAGTGGAGAGTATATGTCAACACACCTCTGTACATTAGGTCATTTATTCAGTATTATTGAGTGTCTACTCTATGGCAGGCACTATTGTAGAAGCTCAGAGAGATACCTTTGAGCAAGTTAAAGCACGTACCAAATATCAGTAGTTTGTACTATTTCTGACTTGAAATTCCCAGTTTCTGTATGTTCCATTTGACATTTTACATGTACTGCGGCTCATAATAATCTTTCCCTTTACTGAACTCTGTAAGGTTTCCTATCACTCATTTCTATGTGTGCATTTTCCTGTCCTGCTATTTATGTGTCTTGCTTCTACAACTAGCTTGCAAGCTCCTTACTTTCCAGGAATGTGTCATATGTTTTCTACCTTTTTTGTATAAAGACCAGGAACCAGGGCCCTGCCAAGAGCTGCTCACATTTAAGGATAACAAGCTCTTCATGGTTATCAAGTCCTGTCCCCAGCGTGCACTCTGGGTTTTTCAGATTAGCTAGAGGTGGCACACCCTTTTTGTGTGTGTATTTTTTTGGTACCAGGGATGGAACTCAGGTCCTTGCCCTTGTGCAGCAGGCGGCAAAACCACTGAGCTAAATCCCCAGCCCTAACCCTTTTCAAGTCTTAGTGTACACATCTCTTAATGTAAGATGATAGTTATTCTATCAATGCTCTTAATGTAAATAAATATCACATCCTTGTGCTGATACTTAGAGACAGTATATGGAAAGTGTGTATGATTTAGTTGTGCTAGTTAAGATTAATGCCTTTCTTTTTTTTTCTGCAGAATGTCAGTCATTGCCTCAGGTAGCAAGCAGTAGAATCTTTTAAATAAATAATTGATTCAGGAGCTCCAATGGCGCAATCAGTTAGTGTGTGGTACTTATACAATAATTGATTCTGTCTGCTAAATACCAAAACTATTTCTGGGATGGGTATGTAGCTCACTGGTAGAGTACTTGTTTACCATGAGCAAGGCCCTGAGTTTGATTCCCAGTACACAAATAATAAATAAATATTTTTTACATTTCCTTATCAATATTGCTTTGATAATGTATTATAGTGTTATTTTTTTCTTTTTTGCTGAGATATTGGGGATTGAACCCAGAGCCTTCACACTGAGATAATCCTGTTGTTTTATTGTTTTTTTATTTGAGAAAGGGTTTTACTATGTCCTATATTGACCAGGCTGGGATCAACTTGATGTTCTCTTGCCTCAGCCTCCCAGAGTACTGGGATTAGGCATGCATCACCATGCCCACTTGAAGTATTCTTCAATAAAATATATATTCAATAAAAGTGGATATAGTTCTGAATGTTATATCATCCATCTGTCTTCTCCTTTTATTTTGAATTTATATTTTTAGGAAAATTTGAAGGCATCAGTGATTATTTTTCCTGTGGTACTGTAGATTGAACCCAGGGTCTCATGCATGCTAGGTAAGCTCTCTACCATTAAACTACATCCTCAGCCCTTTTTGAAATTTTTTTTTTTGGTACTAGGGATCGAACTCAGGACCTTGTGCTTGCTTGCGAGGCAGGCTCAGTGCCACTGGCCTCTGTGTAATTCAGGCTGGCCTTGAACTCACTATGTAGCCCAAGCTGGCCTCAAACTCAGTGACCCTCCTGCCTCAGCCTTCCTCCTCCTGCCTCAGCCTTCCTCCTGCCTCAGTCTTCTGAGTGCTGGGATTATAGACGTGAACCACCATACCCGGATCCCTTTTTAAAATTTTGAGACAGGATCTCAATTGCCCAGGCTGGGATTACAGGTGTATGCTGTAGCATCTGAGAAGCAGATGATTTTAATGTCATAACAAAAGTTTATGGTGGTATACACCTGTACACAGGAAGATTGCCGTGAGTTTGAATCCAGCCTGGACTACATAGTGAGTTCAAGGCCAACCTGAACTCCATAGTGAGACCCTACCTCAAAAGAAAAAAGTTAATTTGTAGGAATAAACTAGGAAATTCCTTCAACATTTGTATCTTTTGTCATTAGGTAGATCTACTCTAAACCATCTCGGATGAATGTCTTCTTTATTAATTAACAAAATTATATCAAAGAAAATACCTGTGTGAAATTTTAAAAATAATAACATGAGAGGCTAACAGTGAAAAGCAGTGGTCTTTTTGGAAAGACAGGGAGGATACCTTTCTCAGCCATTCCTGTGTCTTTTCATCTTCTATCTCCCTTATGTGTCAAGGCAAATCTTTAGGGTTTTTTTTGTTTGTTTGTTTGTTTGAGATAGGTTCCCTTATGTAGTTTAGGCTGGCCTAAACTCACTATGTAGCCCAAGTTAGCCTTGAATTATGGCAATCCTCCTGCCTCAGCCTTCAGAGTGGTGGGATTTTAGGCTTGTGCTACCTTGCCCAGCCAAAACCTTTACTTTCACATTATCAGATCTGTAGACATTCCACTTCTTGTTCTGTTACCACAATTAAATTTATCAGGCTTTTTCTGTAGTTCCCATATAAAACTTAAAAACTAATAGTAAGTATAATTTTGGTTTTTAAATTTTGTCTTTTTTGTAAGTAATTATAATTTTGTAAGCATTGTTCACTAAACTGCCAAGTAGAATGCTTTACCAAAGTTCCATCTTAAAACTTCCTTGCCGTTAAAGGTCCAGTGGATTTTTCTTTCTTGCATTCATTGTTCAGTTGCTCAAAATTATACCACACTTGTGTTCAAATTCAGACTTTCATTTTCTGTTCAGTTTTTAACTTTTGTTGATTTTTGCTTACCTTTCTGTTTTCTTCTTGGGAGGAGAAACAGGCCATGGCTGGGGTCTGGGGTTCAGTGGTAGAGTATAGTATTTGCTTAGCTTGTGTGAGACCCTGTGTTGGATACACAAAATACTAAATAAATAAAGCTAATTCCTACCCTCTCCCTGAGATGTTTTTGTCTTTGACACTCATTTCATATGTTTTGTAAAGTCATTTCATTTTCCTCAACCCACCAACTGCATGTTATAATTTTTACTGATTCCCCCGCCCCCGCCCCCAGCAAATTGAATCCAGGCCCAGGCTGGACACAAACTTGTGTTCCTCCTGCCTCAGCTTCCCAAAGTGCTAGGATATAGCTGTGTGCCTCTATGCCAAGTTTGATCCCTTTCTTGACATGTTTCATGGGTATTATCTTGAGATTTATTTTCAGTAGAATCACCACCATTCTTTTATCTTCCTTTGTTAGATTTTAACTTCATTTTTCTGTAGCACATATATCCACAAATAATTTTATTAAAACTGTGTATGATGGCCAGGGATTTAGCTCAGTGGTGCCGCACCTGCCTCGGATGCACAGAGTCCTGTGTTTGATCCCCAGGACTGCAAAAAACAAAAAACAAACAAAACCATATATAAGAGGTAATTTTCTTTCATGTATGACAAATTACTTTGCTCTTATACCTTATTGATAATTTGAGTATAGAACTCTTAAGTTCAAAATCTTTTTCATAAACTTAAATATCTTGTTCTATTCTAGCATCTGCTTTTAAAGAGTCTAATGTCTGATTCTTACTCCCTTGTAGATAGTTTGTATTTCATCTTCATTTCTTAATGTTTTTCTCCCTTCTATATTCACAGTACAGGATTCTTATGAGTCAGATATGTCCTCTTGCATGCCTTTCCATGCTTGTTCCTTTTTTTTTTGGTACCAACAATCGAACTCAGGACCTAGTACTTGGCAGGCAGGCACAGCACCACTGAGCTATGTCCTAGGCCCCTGTGCCTTTTTTTCTGGTGTTAGTCATCTGTCATTTTGCTTTATGAGCTATGAGATTATTCTCTTTTTTTTGGTACTAGGGATCAAACTTGGGACCTTGTGCTTGCAAGACAGGAGGTGGAACACTGAGCTAAATCCCCAGCCCTATTCTCTTTATTGAATGTTTTAAAATTCTCTTCCATGAATCATCTCGTTTTCCTCAGGTTGGATTTTCTGTTTGTAATGATCCTTGATATTCAGGAATATTTAGAGAGAAGGGAATAGAAAATCTGACTTGGAGCTTTGGACACGTGATCATGCTAATCAGCTGGCAAGTGAGGGTTTAGGATGTGTGAATATGGATAGGCAGTTATGATGGGGACTTGTTATCAGCCTCATTTCTCTCTTTCCTGTTGGTACTGTTCTAGTTCAGAGCCCCTTAGGATTTTCTGCTGGAGAGATCTGCCCCCTCCTCTGCTAGTGTTTCCCTTATATACTAGCCTGCAGTTTTCTTGTCTCATATGACACAACTTTCTGTCCATTTTTTTTACCTCCTAGGTGAAAATAAATTCCTCATAGGAATTTATATGAACTTCATCTTTGTTCCTTTCATTCTTCCTTCTGTATGGGCTTACTATGTTTTATTCCTTTATTTAAATAATAGGATCTTGAGAGAGACATAAGTACTTGTAATCATTTTAAAATCTTGACTCTAAAGCTTGAATACTTCTAAATCTATTTCTAAATCTCTGAAAAAATTACTTTCAAGGTTTCCCTTAGAAATGTAGTCAAACAGCCGGAGGTGGTGGCACACATCTATAATCTCAGCCCTCTAGGAAGCTGAGGCAGAGGGATTGCAAGCTCGACTCCACCCTGGACAATTTAATGATTTAGCAAAACTGTCTCAAAAAGTGCTGGACTTGCTCAGTGTGAAGGCCCTGGGTAGTACACACACATAGACACACTATATTTTTTTTCAATTTTTACAAGCTTCGCCATCAGAGAGAAAGATATCCACATCTCAGATATAAGATTGATGCCATTAACATCATTTTAGAGATGTTACAATTGAGATTCAGCAAAGCAAAGTAACTTGATCAAAGTCACACAAATGACAAGAGCATAATTCATACTGTCTCTAACTTCAAATCCTGTGCTTTTTTCACTACACTATACCATACCATATTGCCACCCTCAACTTTCTGATTTCAGATTACTTCTTTTTGATTTCTAATTACTCTTACTGTTCTTACTGTACCCTGAGATACTTTTTAGCATTCTTTTTTTTTTTTTTTTTTGGAGGTAGGGTCTCACTATGTAGCCCAGGCTGGCATCAAACTCACAGCAGTCCTCCTGCCTCAGCCTCACAAGTGCTGAGATTACAGGTGTGCACTGCCACACCCAGCTAGCATTCTTGATTGTTCTTAGCATTTGTGTAGTAACAGTATGTAGTGAAATTAACTTGCTGTCTATCATTGTTTCTGTCTTTGTTTTACTATCTTTGAAAAGTTTCCAAGTTGCCTGTGTCTTTTCCATTTTCTGTATTGAAGCACAGATTTGATCATGTACCAGTACAAATTCCCTATGATGAATGTTATCATTATGTATATCTAAAATTTACCAATAAATATTTTGTTTTAAAAAGTGAAGTACAGATTTGATAAACAGTATTGGGAAAAATTTTGACAAAATTGAAGTAAATTTAGTGGAAATTTAGAAAAAGCAAAATTATTCCTGATTATTAGAATCACATTCCTTCTGATTATTTTCATAAAGTGATCTCAGAAATAAACATCTTCAGAACATGCATATTCGAAACAGAGTGACAAGTTTCCTAGGCCTTGTAATGTGAAATAAAGGCTGATATTCAAGTAGCTTTTGTACATTTTTGTACAAAAATTTGTACAAAATTTTTTTTTTTGGTACTGGAGATCAAACTTGGGACCTTGCACTTTCGAGGCAGGCACTGGAACCACTGAGCTAAATCCCCAGCCCTGTACAAATAATTTTATTGGAGGTAAACAGTAAGATCTGGCGAACCTATGACACACATGTTAGTGTTTTTCTTTTAAGACAAAAGATGTTAATGTATGAGTTGTTTTTTCTAAATTAAAACCTCCATATTCAGGTTTAATTGCAGTGTTGGCACATTTCAATAAATAAGTGGTTTTCAGGTTGCAGTTTGGGCACTCATTGCTAAAAGGTCCACCACCACTATTCTAAGCCTTTAGCTATCTTGTTTTAATCAAGGAATAGATTTAGAATATTTAGAACAATTTCCTTCAGTGAGCCCTGTACTGGAAGTTTCCAAACCACATTCCAGTCCAGTGTTCCCTACTAGGGCTCTCAGGACCCAGCACATAGTCATACTCATGTTTATGATTTATTATGGCAGAAGGATATAATGCAAAATGGAGCAAAGGGAGCAGGCACATTGGTCCAAGTGGAAGAGACCAAGTGTAAGCTTCCAAGTGCCTCCCTCAGTAGTCACAGGATTTCCCGCAAGAAGTTATCACCACATGTGTGAAGTGGAACCAGGAAAGTTCATTAGAGACTCAGTGCCCAGGATGGTCATGTAGGCAGCCTCTGTCCTGTCCCTAAACTTGAGACTGTCAGAAGGAAAACAGGTGTTTAGCATAAATCATACTGTTTGTAGCCCTGTTTATCATTTCTTGGAATGATGGGAAACCTCCCAAAACAGTTTTCAGATGTCAGCCAAGGACTAAGCATGTAAGCAGATCGTGTGTGTGTGTGTGTGTGTGTGTGTGTGTGTGTGTGTGTGTGTGTGTGTGACCAGGGATCAAATTCAGGACCTTATGCTTACCAGACAGGCGTGAAGCCACTGAGCTACATCCCCAGCCATGTATGTAGATCTTTTTAAGAAATAGGCATTGAAGCCTGCCATGTTGACTCTTCTGAACAAGCTCAAAATGTATTACTTCTTTTAAAATTTCCTTTTGAAGCTAGATGTGGTGGTGCCTACCAATAATCCCAGAACTCTGAGAGGCTGAAGGAGCAGTATCCCAAGTTCAGCCTTTCCCTGGGCAGTTTAGTGACTTAGCAACACTCTGTCTTAAAAAAATAAAAAGAGAAGCCGAGCATATTGGCACAGGCCTATAATCCCAACACTTGGGAGGCTGAGGCAGGAGGATCCCTGCAAGTTCAAGGCCAGCCTCAGCTATGTAGTGAGTTCAAGGCCAGCCTAAACTATATAGCGATACCTTGTCTCAACAAAACAAAACAAAAGCTCAATAATACAATAAAAAGAGCTATTAACATTTAATAGTGAAAATTAAAGAGCCTAATAAGACTTATACCCAAATAGAAGGGCATACTTCATTGTTAGAGAGGATGTCTAGTTTTTGCCCGTTGACAGGTTCAAAATCTTTTTAGAAGATGCATGCACACACATGATCTCTCATCTCTTCCCTGGTCCCAGGCAACCAGTAATCTGCTGTCATTATATTTTGACTTTTTCTAGAATTTCATGTAAATAGAAACAATGTGTAGATTTTTGTCTGACTTCTTTTGCCCTAATGTAATCTTCAGATTCATCCATGTCATTTCATGTATCAGTAATTTGTTGTTTTATTAGTGATTAGTAGTCTCTTGGTGAATATATCACATTGTGTTTATTCATCTACTGATTGATGGACATGTGCATTGTTTTCTCATTTGAGGTTATTGTCAGTATTATGAACATTAATGTACAATCTCTGTGAACATGTTTGTATTTGTCTCAAATAGATAATTTAGGAATGGGATTTTTTTTTTTTTTTTTGGTACCGGGGATCCAACTTGGGACCTTGTAGTTGTGAGGCAGGCACCAGAACCGCGGAGCTAAATCCCTGGCCCAGGAATGGGATTATTGAGTCCTAAAAGCTTCTAAACTGTTTTCTAAAGTGGCTATACTATTCTTTTTCAAAATTATTTTGGTTATTTTAGGTGCTTTGCATTGCCATATACATTTAAAATTGACTTAGTTTCTTTTAAAAAAAATCTACTGGGGTTTAAAAATTTTATTTTTGTCTCTTGTTTCTTTTTTTAAGACAGGGTCTCACTGTAGTTCAGGCTGGCTTTGAACTCACTATGTACCCTAGGCTGATCTCAAACTCACTGTTACCCTCAATCTCCTGAGGGATGAGATTATGGACATGCACCACCACTGCCAGCTATGTGCTGGAATTTTACACTTGATCTTAGCCAAAAGGCTGAGAAGTGATTTGTGCTGGAATTTTGATTGGAATTAAATCTGTTTGTCAATTTGGAGAGACTTGACACCTTAACAATATTGAGTGTTCCAATCTCTGAACATGGTATAGCTCTTATTTAGATCATCTTTAATCCCTCTCTACAGTGTTTTATAATCTTAGATGTACAAGTGTAATTTTTAAATATTTTTGTTGATACTGGAAATAGTATTGCTTTTTAATATTCATTATCTAGGTCTTCATTGTTAATATATAAAAATATAGTAGGGGGGCAGGGATTTAGCTCAGTGGTTCTGCCACCTACCTGGCAAGGGCAAGGTCCCAAGTTCCATCCCGGGTACCAAAAAAAGGGGGGGGGGGTTGTAATTGACCCTCTTTCTAAATTCTGTATATATTTATGTATGGTACTGGGGATTGAACCTAGGGCCTTCGCAATGAGCTAATCGGCCCACTTTTATTATTTGAGACAGGGTCTCTAAGTTGCTGAATTACCCAGACTGGGCTTGAACTTCTGATACTATTGCCTCTGCTTCCCAGAGTGCTGAGATAACAGATGTGTTCCACTACCATGGGTGGGTTCAAAATTTATTTTTTCTGTATAGTTTTTTTTGGTAGAATCCTTAGAATTTTTTACATACACAATCATGATATCTTTGAATAAAGAGTTTTATACTTTACTTTCTATCTGTTTGCCTGTAATTTCTGCCTTCCTTTTCACATGGACCAGGATCTCTACTGTGATGTGAAGAAGAGGCTGTAGACAATCCTACTTTGCTCCTGTTGTTAGAAGAAACTTGTTTATTTTTCACTATTAAGTATCACGTTAGCTGTAAACTTTTGTACTTATCGTCATCAAGTTGAAAACGTTCCCTTCTATTCCTGCTTGGCCAAGAATTTTTTTTTTTTTTTTGTACAGGGGATCAAACTCGGGTCCTTGTGCTTGTGCAGCAGGCAGCGAAACCACTGAGCTAAATCCCCGGCCCGAGAATTTTTTAAAATCATGAATTGGTATTGAATTTTATGAGATACTTTTTCTCCATGTACCTAGATAACTCTTTCACATTTACTTAATGATGTAAAATTAAATTGATTTTTTTAATTCCATAAAATTATTCCTCAACAAGTTCAAACAAAAATACTTTAGCATACATTGATTCATTATTGAATGATAAACCGGTCTCATTCCTGAGATAAACCCTACTTAGCCAGGGCATTATGCTTTTAGCCATTCTGGATGTAAATTTTTAACTATGAATAAAACATGTCACAGAAGATGAAGTCATGGGAAAAAATACACATTAAAGAAATGGCAAAAGTTTTGGATGTATGTAACTAAAACATAATACTTAGTAAAAGGATTGGAAAATTTGAAGAAATTATTGGAATGTAAATGGAAGTGAAAAAAGTATAAAACTAATGGTATAAATCTAAAAGTATACCTTTATCAGGAATTCTGTAAAATGAGAATAGAGAAAATGGCAAAGACAAGATCAAAGAAATAATACAAAAATATTTCCTAGAATTGAAAAACAAATCTCCACACTATTTCACACTAAAAAGGCAGACCAAAATGCAGCTCTGCCTTAGAGGCCCACTAGTCCAGATTGCAGCAGGAGAACACAGGGCCCCTAGAAGACCGTCTCAGGGGAAAATTAGAATTGGTGAGTTGAAAAAAAAATTGGTGAGTTGAAGATAATGGAAAAACATATCAATAAGTCAAGTAGCAAAGATGTAAGAGTATTTGGAAAAAGTTAATACACATGAAACTGAAGTTCTCCAGAAGCCACATCTATATTAAGGATTCTGCAGACTGAGGCTAAGTAGAACTCATGACTGTGGAGAGGTGAAATGTATGTGTAGAACCAAAATTGTTTTGGGCCATCTTAGGTCTTTTAGAAAAATAGCCTTCCTTGTCATCATTGTTACTCTCGTTGTTGTTATTTGAGACAGGGTCTTCTTTTTTTTAAAATTAAGTTTATTGGTACAGTTTAGATATACATAATGATCACATTCATCATAGGGAGATTTACCTGAACATGATATATCTTGATTTTTCTTTTTTCCTCATTCCCTTCCCCTCCCTTCAACCCCTCTTCCCCTCCTATTTACAAAAGCTTTGTTTCCATTTTATCCTTTTCTCTTTTTTTTCTTTTTCCTTCCTCCCTTTCCTCTTCCCCCCTCCCTAATGCCCCTTCCTTTTTAGGGTCTTCTTGAACTCACTGTGTAACCCAGGCTGGCCTTGAACTTGGTAATCCTCCTGCCTTAGCATTCTGAGTGCTAGGATTACAGGTATGCACCACCATGCCCAACTGAAAAAATAACTTGCATTCATTTGTTTGTTTGTGCCTGGAACCTAACCCAAGGCCTTCACATTCTAGGCAGAGGCTCTGCTCCTGAGATAGCTACATCCCCAGCATCCCCAGCCTTGCTATTTACTTTTAACCTTTGTATGTGACCTAATGTTGTTTTTTTCTTTTCTTTTCTGTTCTGTTCTGTTTTTTTTTTTTTTTTTTTTTTTTTTTTTTTTTTTTTTTTTTTTTTTTTTTTGGCTTCTTGGCTTTTTGGGACAGGGTCTTGCTATGTATGTAGTTCAGGCTGGCCTCAAATTCACTATGTAGCCTCGGCTGGCCTTGAACTCATGGTGATCCTCCTGCCTCCACCTCCCGAGTTCTGGGAGTACTGGCACGCACCACCATGCCCAGCTGTAACACTCTTATTTGGAAAACTTATCAGAATGTATTGTTAGGCTTAGCACATAACCAGCCTCTACTAGCTCTAAAGCTAAAAATGCTGTAATGTCTGAAACCTATTGATACCCATAGAAAAGATTTCCTCACTTTGCTGTAGCCCACCTATCTAACACGTATGTGACCATACCACCCTGAACGCGCCCAATCTCATCTAATACCTTTGTATTTGTTGAGTGTATTAACTTAGGACTTTGTTCCTTAGCTATAAAAATTCATGTAACTGCTTTCACTTCAGAACATTTAGGGCAGTGGTGGCGAACCTATGGCATGTGTGCCTCAGCGGCCCTCTCTGTTGGCATGCGAGCCAAGGCACCCCAGCATCACCCCAGCAGCCGAGGATTCAGGTTTAATTGTAGTGTTGGGACTTTGGGATAAATAAGTGGGTTTTGGGTTGCAGTTTGCCACTCGGTCTCTAAAAGGTTCACCATCACTGATTTAAGGTAACTTGAAACCATATTCCTGGCCATAGTCACTCATCTTTGGCTCAGAATAAGCTATTTTCTTAATTCCTTTAAAGCAGAGTTGTTATTTTATATCAACAATAGCTACAAAAGAAACCAAGCAAGTGAACAAGCGAGGCAGTTATTAACCTTAGGAGGGCTAGGGAGGGATACACAGGAAAGGAGACATGGGTCCGAGGGTGTAGCTCAATGGTAGAAAACATGTTTAGCCTGTGTGAGGCCCTGGGTTAGGCCCTCAGCAATATGGGGGTTGGGAGGTACTGGTCCTCTCTGCTACTTGTCTCAGTCATGAACTGTGTTTGCATAGTCATAATGTTGTAAATATGGACAATGAATGTAACCAAAAATTATGTCAGAATAATGTTTGGGAGAATGAGGCCAGGAAGTAGGATGGAAGAAGGTAACATAGGCAAGCTTAGTGTTTATTTAACACGGTAGGAAGTTAGTAGATAAATGTCTAAGATTGGTAAGTCATAGCCATACAAACATTATTTAAGAATGATGAAGGATAGAAGGGAATGGGATTAATATGAGAAAATGGAAAAATAGGAACAAAATCTTTGTAAATAGGGAGGACTGGAGGGGTTGAAGGGAGGGCTGGGCAAGGGTGTAAAATAAGAACCAAAAGAAACTATGTAAAGGTGCAAATTTCCAATGATGAATGTCATTATATTGTATACCTAAAATGTACCAATGATTACAATGAATAATCGATAATGTAAAATAGGAAGAAAAGGTCCAAAGGGGTAGGGGTAGTGGGAGGGGCAGGGGAAAGGAAAAAAATGATGAGAAATGGAAAAAATGGAAATAAAGTCATTGTAAATAGGGAAGGGTGGAGGGTGTGAAGGGAGGGCTAGGAATGGGGAAAAAATAAGAACCAAGATGCATTATATAAAGGTACAATTCTCAATGAGAAATGTAATTGTGTTGTATACCTACAATGTACCAATAAAAGAATTTAATACAAAAAAAAAAAATGAATGATGATAGGGCTGGAGATTTGGCTCAGTGGTCGTGTTCCCTGCCTCACAAGCGCAAGATCCCAAGTTCGATCCTGGTACCCAAAAAAAAAAAAAAAATGATGATAAAAAGCAGAATAATTCCCTAAAAGAAGGTAGTTACTTCTGAGAAGAGGTTAAGAGGGTATTGGATCAAGAGACATTTAAACATTAAAGAGTACCATATAATAACAAATTTTTTCTTACAGAAATCACAGGGTTTCAAGTCAAGCGTGGTGGCACATTTCTGTTTAAAATAACAAGAGAAGGGCCAGGGATGTAGCTCAGTGGTTCCACCACCTGCCTCGAAAGCGTAAGGTCCAGAGTTCGATCCCTGGTACCAAAAATAAAAAAATACTAAATAAATAAATAAATAAATAACAAGAAAAGATTTGACTAACTCAACCTGTTTCTATTTTCCTTTAGGTTTAAATTTTTGAGGTTGAAGAAGGTCTACACATTAGGAACTCATGTCTTTTCTTGTAAGTAAACCAGAGCGAATTAGGGTGAGTGTTTTCATTCTTCTGGCTTTACTATTTTTCTTTTCTGAAAATAAAGTGTTTTGACAGATATTATAGGTGGGTTTTTTTATGTGAAAACAGAATTATACAAAAGTGAGGGATATAGAAAGTAAGGCAGGTATTACAACCTCCACTCTGGAAAAAAGAGCTTTCAGGCAGAAGCTGACCAAGACACACAGAATATACAGCACTACTAGCTTATCTGATGGAGTAGAAACAAGAAGGTGACTTATTTTATGACTAAATATCAGTCACATTCAATGAGTGGATGGCCCTTTTCAATATAGATACACACCTGCTAATGATCCCATCTCCTCACCTTTTGATGGATTTGTTTTTATTTATTTATTTTATTTTTATTTTTTTTGGTACTGGGGATCAAACTCGGGACCTTGCGCTTTTGAGGCAGGCGGCAGAACCACTGAGCTAAATCCCCGGCCCAAATTTTTCATTGTTTTTTTGGGAGTTTTTTGTTTTTGGTACTGGGGATTGAATTTAGGACCTTGCTTTTATGAGGCAGGCGCCGGAATCACTGAGCTAAATCCCCGGCCCTTGATGGGTTGGTTTTTAAAATCAGTATTAAATTGAAGTTATTGCATCAGTTTTTTCTAATGATAGTTATTACCATTAACTGAACATTTTGAAATTGAACATGAAAAATTTGTTATACCATAAAGCTTTATTAGCTGAAATGCTCTCAAGAACAAATACTGGATGTAGCTTCTTTATAAGCACCCTATGGTTTCATAAAAGAGTATTTTATTTTGTTTATTTCAAGTACTTAATTTCTAAAGGTAGTAATATTTTAAAATTTTAACTGTGTAAGTATTATGATACATGAGTTTATCACTGTCTTTAAATATTAAAACACAAATTTTGTGGTATAGTATATATAAATATTTTAGCTTTTGTTTGTTTTAGTGTTGGGGATTGAACCCAGGTCTTGCACATGCTAGGTACACACACTACCACTGGGCCAAATGCCTAGCCCCATATATATTATATTGTTTTTTTATTTGGAAGAAAATTATTAGACTGGAAGAAAATTGGTATAGAGAAGATAGAATGATTGTATAGCTCCAGTTCGCAATCTGTGTTATGTAACTTACTTCAGAATGTTAATCTTTATTATGTTTATGTGTATAAGAATATTTACATTGTAAAGTCAGTGTTAATTAAGAGGGAAAAGTGAATCTCTCCTTAGCCTGAATTCAGTGGAAAGAAAGTTGCATGCCAACCTTTAGTACCAACCCTTAAGTGAAATATAGTCTTGATTCTATTACTTTTCTATTTTAACCTCGCCTGATTCAGATGAAACTAGACCCTGATCAGTATGATAGAAATCTAATACTCCTTTGAAATAGGTCAGTAAGGTGAACTGTAGATTGATTCTTGTAGTTTGGTCCTTGTAAACTTGGTAGGAAATGTAAGTGGTGATGTCTGTAGAAACTCTAGGCCCCAGGGGATAAAAGAATATGCAGCTTGTTGTGTTTCCTTTTATAAACTAATTGAGGAATATGAAAAACTGTTTCATTGCTGTTTTCTTCGGAATTACTGGAATTTGGAATTCCAGTAATACTTCAGATTGGCATTAATGATCCAAAGCATCTATAATAGCTATAGAATGAGTAAGATGGAGCTAATGGTAGTTTCATATATGGGAAAGACAAAAGCATTCTTCATTATTAGGGCCAATACTGTTTATTTTCCCTTTATCAAAGTTAGGGTTTAGTCATCCTTCTACCTAAGATTAGGGGTAAAGAGGAATAGAGAAAGGAATTAATCTATTGTTTGTGGTTGGCTTCAACAGTTTTTTCAAAACTTTTCCATAGAAATGTATTCTGTCTATACTGCGTAATTCTGCTTTTGTAGTTATGGTTTTATTTGTCTGAGGCTGATAGTTAATTCATTGTGTTTTGGAAGAAATACTAATTCTCTTTGGGGTTTTCCCCTTTAGCGGTGGGTCTCGGAAAAGTTCATTGTTGAGGGCTTAAGAGATTTGGAACTATTTGGAGGTAAGTACATTATGGCACTTAGCCACCAATTCAGGATACATATTACTATTCTTTTGTTGACTAAGTTAGTTTATAAAAATTAGCAATTCTGAGAGCAAGCGTAAAACTATAGTTGTTAGATTTATTTGGCTCCTTTTTGAATCCATTGTTTCCCAGATATTTGAGGACTCACCTGGCAGTTGTCTTTGATATATCCTGATTGTTAGAAAGTCAGTACAGTATTTATTTAAAGGCATATATGTTTTTTCTAAATATTTATCCACCTGAAATTTATGTATTTATTTATTTTGGTGGTACTGGGCTTAAACCCAGAGCCTGCACACTGAGCTACATCCCCAGCCTTTTAAAATTTTTTATTTGAGACTGGGTCTCACTAAGTTGCTGAATTGCTCAGTCCAGGCTCAAACTTGTGATGCTTCTATCTCACCCACCCACTTACCCCATCACCTCCTGTGAGGATTACAGGCCTGGACTGTTGTGCCCAGCTCAGTGTATGTGACTTGAATGAAAGGGTTTAAGATTTGATGACTTAAGTGTAGGATCTCTGGCTATCTTTTTGGGCTTTTTTTGTTTTGTTTTTTTGAGACAGTATCTTACTGTGTAGTTCAGGCTGGCCTTGAACTAGGCAGTTTTCCAGCTACTTGCCTCAGTTTCCCATGTGCTAGGATTACAGGCATGCACCACAATGCCCAGCTTGTCCTGGTTGACTTTTGTTTTCTTTTTTTTGGTACCAGGGATCGAACTCAGGACCTTGCGCTTACACGGCAGGCCCCGAAACCACTGAGCTAAATCCCCGGCCCTTCCTGGTTGACTTTTGACAATGTCATAGTGCAGTGATGGCTTTTAGAGCTTTCAGTGATAATAACAGCCAACTGTGACATCTGTGCCATAGATTCGTCAACACTGCCCTAGTGTCTGATCTGAACAGGATGAAGATATATACATAGTTGTGCTATTTAGTTGCTTTATGAAATTTGTATTACTAAGTTTATACAACTTGGAATTTGCCTTCTACTCTAGAAAATTGAGTTAGATTTTCTTGCGATCCATTCTTCTGGCTTACTTTTGATAGCTTTAAGCAGCTGCTTCTGCTATTTATGTGCCAGAAAACTAATGTCCAAGGAGAAGGAAATTCCTACTTTGATAAATTGAGGCTAATTTACTTTGCAGCCAATCTCCTCTAGCAGTATAGTTAGTCGTTATGTCTTATAAGAATCCATTTTCCTTACTGACTAAACTTACTTGTCTGATTTTGTGTAGTTTAAGATTTTTCTTTTCTTTTCTTTTCTTTTTTCTTTTTCTTTTCTTTTCTTTTCTTTTTTCTTTATTTTATAGCACTGGGAACTTGAAGCTAGGGCCTTCATCTGAGCTACATTTTCAGCCCTTTTTTCTCATTATTTATTTTTGAGACAGGGTCTCACTGAGTGTCTAAGCTGGGCCTAAACTTGGAGTCCTCTTGCCTTAGGATCCCAGGGCTGCTAAGATTATAGGCATGTACCACCAAGCCCAGCTTCTCTTTACTTATTCATTTTTGTGGTTCTGGGGATCAAACCCAGGACTTCACATATGCTAGGCAAATGTTCTGCCACTGAACTACACTCCAGCCCCTACCTTAATGGTTTTTATCACTTTTACAAAATGGGAAAAGCCAAAAGAACATAAATAATTTGTCTGATTCAAGGACAGAAAATTATTTCAGTTACACTATAATTTGTTCACTTTCATTATGAGTAGCAGAATGCCATAAAGCCCTTACTTTGTGTTCAGAATAGAGTGTACCTCATTTTGGAAAATCAGATTGGGTAATGATCCTTCATATATGTGTCACTGTATTAAAACATTTTTTGCCAGAAAGGAAAACAAAAAATAACAACACCATTTTCTAGTCCTTATACTCCCTGGGAAATAGCCAGCCATCTCCTGTGACTTTAAAATGAATTTGAGGGGCTGGGAGTAGGCTCTGGGTTTGATCCCCAGCAATGCAAAAAAAAAAGAAAAGAAAAAAGAAAGAAAATGAAATTTTATAAACTATGGCTCTGAAGCCAGCCTATTCAAAGTAACATTTTGTGTTGATGACAAGTAAATGTATGACTAGGACTGTAGCGGTTGAGTCATCCTCAGTAAAGAATACCCTTAGAGTAGTAGCCTTGCCAAGTTTTGAAAAGCATAGCTTTGTGTTTAAAACCCTATCTACCTGCAGCATTTTCTCTGTGGAACTGTGCACGTGTGTTTATATGTAGCAGTGCAGCCACTTTTTTCTGTAATGACTCAAGTGGTTTCTATTAATAAATATATTCCAAAGTGCAATAATTGCTGTTCTGAATGTGGGTGTGTCTTCTGCTAAACAACACAATGCCAACCATCAATTTCTCTACTCCAGAGCAGCCTCCGGGTGACACTCGGAGAAAAGTAAGTGACTTTCTAGGCTCTAGCAATATGGCTGTTGCATGGAGATGACTTCTTGTGCAAGTATATGTGTGTTTGTTGGCTTTTCTGTCATTAAGCTTTATTTGTAGTGTAATTTTTTCACTTGTAGAGACTCAGGTTTCTCCCTGGAAAGGCTTTGATGTGTAGTTTAGAGTGAAAATATCTCAGGCACTTTTTTGTTTCTTCTGAGGATGAAGATCTCCCCTCCTCTTCCTAAATACATACCCACACCATCCCCTCACCTGCCCCCCCTCCAGTAAGTTTCACCAATCTGAAATGTGATTATCTTTTTTTTTTTTTTTTTTGAGACAGGTTCTCACTATGTAGTTCAGGCTGGCCTTGAACTTGAAGCAATCCAACTGCCTCAGCCTCCCAAGTCCTGGGATTACATGCGTGCATCACCACACCTGGCTGAAATGTGGTTGTCTTTTTTTTTTGGTACTGGAGATCAAACTCAGGACCTTGCGCTTACAAGGCAGGCACAGTCCCATGAAATGTGGTTATCTTTTAGTGGCTGGTGGTTCTAATTTACCAATCCTGTCATTGTTTTCAGAATCATAGATTTCAGTCCACAGAGAAAATACAGATCTCTATCTAGATCATAAGGCAGAACTTTAGTCTCCTATCTTAAAAACAAAACCAAAATTTAAAAGTACAAAACAGAAAATTTACTTTTTCCATTGGCAAAGGCTGCAAGACTTGCTCTGCTTCCTCTTCTGGTTTATTTTACCTAAGTAAATAGCACCAGAAGTGCACACGGTACCAAGTTATTTTGGAAAATGTTAATCAGTGTCTTACAGAGCAAGAGGATAGGAATTCTTTTCTAAGTAGACTTCTTTCTTGGGCTTATAAGCATTTGCACCTTCTGCAGGCAACTCCAGGGTTGACTGAAGGATGATGATGTTGACTAGGAATTTCTTTTTGAGTAAAGCTTTGGCTGTGCTTATGTAGTCTGCTAGTCAGAAGCTCCTCTCTATAAGATCCAAATATTTTGTACTCAGGAGACTAAAAAGGTTACCTGTAGGATCAGTTAGATTTTTTTTCAGAATACAATACCAATTATATGTAATTGTATATATTCACACTTGTCAGCATTCTGCCAAAAGCTATCCTGTGTGAAACCTGTGGAAAGTTGGATGTGTTTATTTGGTGACATTTTCTAAATGTTATCTTTGTATGCTTCATTGCATTTTTTGTTTTCTTTTTGTGGTGCTGGCGTAAATTTTGTTTTCAGTTCTTTAAACAACATTATCATTTATGATAATTTCTGGGTATCAATAGCTTGTGTATTTTTCAAATGCTTTAACACAAATAAAATGCTTTTTATGGTATAGAAAGCTAAGAAAAACTGTGATAGAATTAGTTTCTTTCCTTGAACATTTAGACATTGTACATTATGCTAACAAAACTATACCATGCTATGTTTAAACAGGATAGGCTAAATATTTCATCCTTTTCATCTGAATTTAGACCTTTTGTGAATCTGAAACAGTATAATGGACCAACCTCCCATTCTTATGTCAGTATCAGACCAATCCTCCTCCCTTCAAAACATTGCCTTTGTTTCCTGGTTTGTTCATTTGCTTTCCTAAGTAAAGGTTCTCCCTGACTTCAGACTTGTGGAATAGCCACAAAGCAGAAAGCCTCCATTTTAGCATAATTTCCACTGAGTTGGGGACAGAATGGTGGAGGAGGAGCCACAACAGTCATTTCATGCAGTTCCAGATTGCCCATGAAATCATATTCCCAATTACCTAAAGGATTTTATTTTCTAAATTTAACACTCTTGATTAGTTTTTTCTATTAGTAGTAGATATATTTGTCATGTTACTAAGAACATCAGTAGTTTAATGAACCATTCTCTATCTAGGATCAACAAGATCATACCTTAGCATAAAGCCTGGAAGACAGTATGTCTCATATGTACTCCTGGCAAGGATGAAGGACATAGGTTGTAAAAGAGTATCTAAAGTATATATTATAAATATTTTGATCTCAAGACCCAATTGTCCTACATAGTCTCTTTTTCAAATTAGGGAAAGTTTAAGGAACTTGGGATCAAAGAAGAGAGATCTTTTAAAAAGTATTTGCGGGCCAGAGATTTAGCTCAGTGGTTTCGCCACCTGCTGCGCAAGTGCAAGGACCTGAGTTTGATGCTCGGTACATAAATAAATAAATAAATAAATAAATAAATAAATAAAACATACTTGCTTTTTGGGGCCAGGGATTTAGCTCAGTGGTGCTGCCGCCTGCCTCACAAGCCAAGGTCCAGAGTTCCATCCCCAGTACCAAAAAAAAAAAATGTGATTATTATTTTAGGCACTGGATAGTAAATACATCAGTGAACAAGACAAAGTCTCTTTCTTGTGGAGCTTGCATTCTAGTGGAAGAGAGGAAATAGATAAACTAGAGTAACAACTAATGTGAAGAAAATACATCAAGCTGCTAAAACATAGTGACTAGGAGCCTGTTTTGCTGGACAAAATCTCTGAAGAGTTGATATTTAAGTTCGGATCTTAGTAGTAAGGAGAAGGAAGTGATAAGAAAATGGAAGGCAGGTGAAGAGTAGGATAGAGATGGAGAAGGGCAAAGGTGGAGTACAGGAGGAATGTTTCAAACAAAGGGTGACTAGTACAGGTTTTCTAAAGCTAGACCATGCTTGTTTTTTGGTTTTGGTACTGGGGATCAAACTTGGGACCTTGCACTTGTGAGGCAGGTAGCAACACCACTGAGCTAAATCCCTGGTCCTAGACCATGCTTGTTTGAGAAAAGTGTAGCTGGTTGGGGGCAAAGAGTAAGGGGAAGAGATGAGAGAGGTAGAAGTCAAATCATGTGGACATTCCTAGGCCACAGTAGGGAGTTTGGGTCTGAAAGCAGCCCACTGAGCTTTGTGTTAACTGGTGACGTTGATTTTATTGAGAGCAAGAGTATGTGCAGTTGTTTTAGAGGTTGAGAAGATAGGATGCTTGAAGACTAAAATAGCATCATAAATTCTAAATAGAGATTCACCATTCCAGAGCTTTTTGCACAAATTGCTACTCCATTTGTCTCTTGCTGTGTACTCTCTCACCTATGTGAGGTACCTAGCGTGTAGTAACTGGTATCTTAAGATTGTTCTAAAAACAAGACAATTTCAAGGAGCTACTGTGACAAATGATCATAGAGTTTATTTTCAGAGATAAATACAAAAACTAAAATAAATGAAGCTCCATTTGGGTTTTTTGTGTTTGTTTGTTGAGACAGGGTCTTGCTAAGTAGCCCATGTTACGAACTTGTGGTGAACCTCCTGCCTATGACTCCTAAGTGCTGGGATTACAGGGATGTGCCACCATGCCTGGCTCCACCTATTTCCTTCTATTTCCTTCACTTTGTGCCATTTTGGTTGAGTGGAAAGTCACTAAAAAGTAGATAGTAATAGAGAGGAAAATAGAATTCACCTATATCGACTACCTGTTACACACCAGGTAGTACTAAACTCTTTACATATTTTATATAATCTAATAGTCATAACAAGCCTGTGAAGTGGGAATTAGACCACTGCTGAGACTCCCAAGAGATTAAAGCAATGATGGTGAACCTTTTAGAGCTTTCAATGATATAAATGGCCCACTGTGGCACTAGTGGCATAGGTTGACACCACTGGATTAGAGTAACTTGCCTGGGGTTTCAGGCAGTGATAGACCCAAATTCACATTCTGCTTCTGGCCACTAAGCATTATGCCATATATTTTACTTAAACTAGCCTTTTCCAAATTATCTTTCCTAAAATTTAACAGATGTTAGGCACAAAAGTTTCCTGGGCAGGTATCATTGAGAAATACTAGATTAAACAAAGCTGAACAAGTTTCTAGTATTTGATTTTTTTTTTTTGGTACCAGGGATCGAACTCGGGTCCTTGCACTTGTGAGGCAGACAGTGGAACCATTGAGCTAAATCCCCGGCCCCTGAACAAGTTTCTTTACTACAGAACTTCCCTATGCTTTGATGTGGGAGTATGCCTTGTGATTCTCCATGACAGAAAGCAAGTGGATCTCCTAGCTTAATTGGATGTGGAAACTTTTCTCTTGTACTATGTGCCAAGTTAAGTGTTCTGTGGAGCCTTCTTTAGGAAAATCCTCCACGTTGAAAACAACTCAGTAGCAAAATAGATAAAAAATAATGTTAGTTACTTTTCTCTCATTGCTGAGACAAAATACCTGACACCAAAGTTAAAGGGGGGAAAGGTTTATTTGGCTTACAGTTTGTGTAAGTTTCAGTCCATAATCAGCAGGCTTCAAGTCAGGGTGGCAGAGGGGCAACAGTTCATGGCAGTGGAACACAGCAAAAGCAACAAGGGACTTTAACAGTGTCTTTCTGCTCCTTTTATCTTATTCAGACTACTGGGTTTAGTACCAAACCACTCACTCACGTGTAGTGGTTTTATAATCTTATCCCCTTAATCCTAGCATCACACACTCTAGATTTACCCTCCTATGACCATATGAGGCTTTGGGGGGACATCTAGACCCAAACCATAACAGATAGGAAGAGACATTCCACCTTGAAGAAAACCCACATGGCCAATAAATACGTGAAAAGATGTTTACCTTCACTAGGATCTATAAATCAGACCCACAATGAGATTGCCCAAAAAAAAAAAAAAAAAAATCTGACAGTACCAACTATTGGGAGAAAGATGGATTAACAAGAACACACGTAGGCTAGAGATTTAGCTCAGTGGTTTCGCCCCCTGTTGCACAAGCGCAAGGACCCGAGTTTGATCCCCGGTACCAAAATAAATAAATAAATAAATAAATAAATATATAAATAAATAAATAAAAAGAACACACATGTATTTTGGTATAGCTGTTTTGGAAAACAATTTGCATGGTCTCACAGATTTGATTGTTCATGTACTCTGACCTACCAATTCCATTCACTCCTATTATAAGCTTTAGTCAGGTGACATATTCAGACATGTTTATAGTAGCACAGTTCATCATAGCAGAATTGGAAAACAACTCAAAAAACTCATCAGTGTTAGAATGGATAAACTGAGGTATGTTCATGAGAAGAATTTTTTTTTCCAGTACCAGGGATCAAACTCAGAACCTTGCGCTTACTAGGAAGTTGCAGTGCCCCACTGAGGTACATCCCTGGCCCAAGGGAAGAATATTATTTAATAGTGAAAGTGTATGAAGTACAGCCAGATACAACAGTATGGTTGAATCTTAGAGAAAAAGTAGATTAAATTAGAAATGGACTTTGGTGATTGGGTTGGATTTTGCTTGACTAACTTCTTAGTGTCAGTTAAGTAAGTGGTAAGGAGGCAAAGCCCTATTTGGGTTCTTTCCTCATAGTCAGTGTCAAATATGTGTATATATTTGGAGTTTTGAGGAGGTTATGTTTTGTTTGTTTTGCTTTTAAACAAGGTGTCATTATATAGTTCAGACTGGCTTTGAACTCACTATGTACCCCAGGCTGGCTTCAAACTCCAGGCCATCCTCCTGCCTCAGCCTTTGGAGTGCTGGGATTATAAGCATGCACCACCATGCCCAGGTATGCAGCATCAAATATTTTGAAACCAGATGTGCTCCAAATGTCAATGGACGAGTACATTAATTTCCCTTGTGTGGGCCTGGGTCTTGTGTCATTTTGACTTTTGGCAAGTCATTTAATCTCCTTGGCCTTCATTTTTATTATTGAAAAATAGAAAAAAAAAATAGATATCTGTCCCAGCTACCTAACTGAGCTATGGGGAAGATCAGCCTCACTGTGGAAATGCTCTGAAAAGTATATTATGTTCAAATAACACATTGAGCATGACCTTGTATTGTTTTGTTTTGTGACAGGGTCTCATTGTCACTAAATTGCCAAGGCTGGGTTTGATCCTCCTGCTTCAGCCTCCCAGAGTACTAGATTAGATGCATGCACCACCATACTCAGTTTGAGCATGATATTTATGGGCTGTTCGGTGGCTGAGACCTGAAGGCTCTGTCCTGGCCTGCAGCTAAGTGCACCACTCACTTGTAAATGTGAGGGAATGGCTAGCCTGGACTCTGTTTGCTAAAAATTAGTCTTCTTTTGGCCACATTTTTTTTTCCTTCCTTCCCATTTCTTTTTCTCTTTTTCTTTTAGAGGATTGAGGATTGAACCTAGGCCCTTTGCACTGAACTACTTCCCCAGCCCTATTTAAAAATTTTATTTTATTTTCTGTTACTGGGAATGAACCCAGTGCCTTTGCACACTGAACTGCATCCCTAGTTCTTTTTTTATTTTGAGATAGGATCTCATTAAGTCACAGAGTGGCTCAGACTGGGCTTGAATTTGCAATTCTTCTGCCTCAGCCTCCCAGGTTGCTGAGCTTACAGCTGTGTGCCCCCATGCCCAACTACTGGGTACATTGTTCCTAGAGCAAGAGTAAGCATTTGACCTTTTAGGATCTTGCTGTCAGGACCTTAAAAATAGGATACTAATGCATCAGGAAATTAAAGAGAACTCTTCACCTCTCTGTCTTCTTTTTCTTTTCTAAACATATCTTTCTCTAGATAACCTTTTCCCAAGTAAGAATTTCACAGATTTAAACAAATGAGTTAGTTGTTCATAAGGACAAGCAGATTAACAACTGATGAACAGGTTTTTATTGCTCTACTCTGTTTGCCTCCCTTCCTCTGACATCATTGCTGACATCATCACTGAGTATCTGATGCTTTATTTCTCCTTAAATAATACTGGCACTGTTTCTTTGCTGGAGTCAGGATTTGTATGTTTATTTAGATATCAGTATCCTCATGGGTCTAAATTATCACATCCACCTCCACTCCCATTTTGCCCCATTTTCTCTATTAACCTATTTTTCTTTTTCTTTAGACCAATGAGGCGAGCTCAGAGTCGATAGCGTCCTTCTCTAAACAAGAGATCATGAGTTGCTTCCTGCCAGAGGGAGGGTGTTATGAGCTACTCAGTGTTATAGGTAATGTTCAAGAATTGTCATTGCTTTTCTGCTCCACGGGACTGCTGCAGCTTTCTCAGCTAGCTAATAGGATTCATGGTTCTGAGCCAGGCGTGGTGATGAACGCCTGTAATCCCACCACTCCGGAGGCTGAGGCAGGAGGATTGCCTTGAGTTCAAGGCCAGCCTAGGATACCTAGTGATTTCAAGGTCAACCTGAACCACAAAATGAGACCCTATCTCAAAACAAAACAAAACAAAAAAAACTGGCTCCTGTGAGTCTTCTTTGGGTTTCAGCTACTAGGTATTAGAAGAAATCAAGTTTCCAGGAGAGAAGGTCTTTTGCAGTTTTTTTCTTCATGGCCATACACATCTTATGTCCTGGGCTATAGTCAGGTAGAAAGGTTGGCTGAGAAACAACTAAGAGGAAAAAGCCAAGAAATTTAACTTTTCTGTTGAAATCAAGTCCTTTTTCTTTGAAGAAGATAGAAACCCTGGCTATTGTCATAAACAGCATCATTCTTTTCTCTTAGGCAAAGGATTTGAAGACCTGATGACAGTTAATCTAGCAAGGTACAAACCAACGGGAGAGTATGTGACAGTACGCAGGATTAACCTAGAAGCTTGTTCCAATGAGATGGTAACATTCTTGCAGGTACTAAAATATGAATATCACACTGGAAGTGGGCTCCTGGTGCCATAGTAATTGCAATGCATCTCTTACCTCAGTCTTCTGAAAGATCCTATTGAGAAACAGAAGTAGGCCAAGTGTTCAGAAGTCGTGGAAGCTTTCAGTGGAGAACTTTAGGCATTTAGCGCTGAGGACTGGGCTGTAATGCTGCTCAACCCAATTTATATTTCCCTTTTTCACATACTCCTTTCTGGCTCAATTATTCACTTATTGGGCTGGGGATTTAGCTTAGCGGTTCTGCCGCCTGCCACACAAGCGCAAGGTCCTGAGTTCGATCCTCGGTACCAAAAAAAAAATTATTCACTTATTATTCAGAGAGGCTAAGTGACTTAGCCTCAGTCACACAGTAGTAAGTGGCAGAGGCACGAGTCAGAGCCAGGCAATATTGTTCTAGATGCAGGGCTGCATGCCCTGCCACCGGGGGCCAACTTCTAGCTGTTAGCATCCTGTTTACCTGAGATCCCTTCCTATTCAGGAAGCAACTAGTTACCATCTTGTTGCACTGAGTGAGACCACAGGGGCTAGACTCTTCTACAGCTGATGTGGCTTGGTTTTAGGACCCTGATGAATGTATATTCAGTACATTTGCTTGCAGCCCAGTCCCTTCTGCATTTGCTATGTTTTCCTGAATTGATGCTCACTTTATGGTCTAACCTGGCAAAGCAGGCTGGGGGACAGCAGGGCCTAGTTTCTATGTTGGAAGCACTCGTTAGGCTTCTCCCAGGCCTCAGAGAAGAGCACCCAGAAAGAACAAAGTCTTGTATTAATCATGCTGTCACATTGATGTCAGCCAGCATTCTTCAGTGCCCCCTTGATTCTGACTTCAGCTTGCTTTACTATTACTTTCAGGGGGAGCTTCATGTCTCTAAACTCTTTAACCATCCCAATATCGTGCCATATCGAGCCACCTTTATTGCAGACAATGAGCTGTGGGTTGTCACATCATTCATGGCATATGGTGAGTAGGAACGTGTTCCTGGTAGCGAGAATTGTTAGAACTCTATGGCAAATTGTGTGATGTTTTCTTTCTCTCTGGTACCCCTTGCTGTCTTCTCACAATTCTTTCTTCAGGTTCTGCAAAGGATCTCATTGGTACCCACTTCATGGATGGCATGAATGAACTGGCAATTGCTTATATCCTGCAGGGGGTTCTAAAGGCCCTGGACTATATCCATCACATGGGTTATGTCCACAGGTAATGTTCTTTGGGATGGGGGTATTTATTTATTTAGGCTTTGTGAGACAAGGTCTCACTGTGTAGTCCAGGCTGACTTTGAACTCCACTATGTAGCTTTGAATTCACAATCCGGCCTAAGCCTGAGTCCTGGAATTATAGGCAAGCTCCACCACACCCAGGTATGCACAGCTACTTTCTTAAGTGGCTTCACCCTTTATTAATAACAGTAGGGGGGCTGGGGATTTAGCTCAGTGGTTCCACCGCCCAGGAGCAAGGAACAAGGAACCGAGTTCAATCCCCAGTACCAAAAAAAAAGAGTAGGTATCTGAGACCCTGAGCCCTCAAGGAAACATTTGAAGGTTGACTGAAATTAATGAAACTAGGGTTTATAATCAGGGTCTGGATTCTGTCCTGGCCACTGACTTGGAGGACAGTCATTCAGCCTATCAATGCTGAAGCCACTGACTCTCTTTATTGAGTAGCTTGGTCCTGATTATTGTGTGAGAGGAACATCTGAGGTGGATTGTTGTTTCCTGTTCCCTGCCTACTTTCTTGTGTGCCCCAGAGCTGGTCCTATGCTGAGTGGCCAGGGTAAAGACAGATTGCTTTAGTAGGTGGTGTCAGGAAAACCAGCTCATACTAGGGAAGATAAAAGTGGAACCCTTCCTGATTCCACATAGAAAAAGAACACCAGGAGGATTAAAGGCCTAAATATAAATGTAAACCTGTAGACTTAACCAAAAGGAAATAGTTTTGTGATCTGAGGCATAAAAGAACTTCTTCTTTTTTTTGTTTTTTGTTTTTAGAAGAACTTCTGAGTATTTTAGAAGCACACAACATAAACCAAAAAATTGATGGATTTGATTAAACGGGCTGGGGATTTAGCTCAGTGGTTTGCCGCCTGCCTTGCAAGCGCAAGGACCCAAGTTCAATCCCCAGTACCAAAAAAAACCCCAAACAAACAAAAAAATAGGGGCCGGGGGCCCAGGGATTTAGCTCAGTGGTTCCGCCGCCTGCCTCATGAGCGCAAGGTCCCAAGTTTGATCCCCAGTACCAAAAAAAAAAAAATAAAAGGTTTCTGTTCAGTAAAGGACACCATGAAAAAGTGAAGAAACAAGTAACAAAGTGAAAGATGCTAGCTCTGTCTAAAACACACAGATTAGTAACAAGGAAATCCTGCAAACAGCAAGAAAAGGACAGCAAAGTAATAAAGTGGGCAAAAGATATGAAGTATATATAAGAGGAAACTCCAAAGACTAGTAGTCGTAGAGACACTCAAACCTAGCAATCAGAGAAAAGCACTTGAAAACAAGATGTTACTTTGTACACATAAGACTAGTGGTAGCAGGTAGGTGTGGTGTTACATGCCTGTAATCCCAGCACTCTGGAAGACTAAGACAGGAGGATCACAGGTTCTAGCCCACTCTGGGCAATTTAGTAAGACCCTGTCTCAAAAAAAAAAAAAAATTAAAATAATAAAAAGCCTAAGGCAGAGTTTTCCGTGATATGAACAGTATGCATGCCATAGCTTTGCCACTACTGCCCTAGGGAATGTAGCTCAGTATGCAGGCTCTCGATTCAGTCCCCAGTACCATTTTTTAAAAAAAAAAAAGACTAATGGTGACTAGGAGGCCAGGTGAGACCTAGTGCACTAAGGGTATAGCTGTTGTCCAGATAGTGCAGTGCCCCAGTGCAGCCCTTCAGAGACACAGAACTAGCCCCATCAGTGCTGCCCCTAGGTGCATATGCCAAAGAAACCCTTATACAGACCCATCAGGGGCTTGTGTGCAGAGCTCATTGGTCATATTCATACTGAGTATGGGTAGTATGAATGTCCTTCCCTGAAGAATGAGTAAAAGTGAGTAAAAGTGTTAGATCCAACCCTGGACTCATGGTAATTAGAAGCAAAAATCAGCTGGACATGGTGGTGCATACCTATAATCTCATGTACTCCGGAGGCTAAGATAGGAGGATTACAAGTTCTAGCCCAGCCTGGGCAACTTAACCAAGACCCTGGCTCAAAAAATAGAGTTGGAGCCTGCCTCGCAAGCTCAAGGTCCTGAGTTCAATCCCCAGTACCAAAAAAAAAAAAATAGAGCTGGGGATGTAGCTCAGTAGTAGAGTGTCCTCTGGGTTAAGTTCCCAGTACTGGGGTAAGGGTAGGGGCCAAAGATCAGAGGATACAGATAATGACACAGATGAATCTTACAAATGTAGCACGGAGTAAAAACAAAACCAAAAGTATCCCCAAAACATATAGAGTGAAAAAGGAAGAGTAAGTTCCATAACGCAGAACCATTAGGTAAATTGAAAACATATGCATACAAAACTATGGTATACTTTAAAAAGAATTTCTACAAACAAGTGCAGATTAAAAGCCTTTGTAGGAAAGAGGGGAAAGAGAGGGTCTTGAACATAAAAGAGAACATAAGAAAATTTTTGAATGTTATTTTATGTGAATAGCCTCATGCTATTTTCTGTTTTCTGTATATGTTGAAATTTTTTAAAAATGTGTTTTTGTGTGTGTGTGTGTTTGTGCAACCAGATAGTGTGTAAAGACCGAAGATTTGTAGTGTGAAGGGCTGCTGCCCATGTCACCTTTTCTGCCTCCCCCAGGAGTGTCAAATCAAGCCACATTCTGATTTCTGTGGATGGGAAGGTCTACCTGTCTGGTTTACGCAGCAACCTCAGCATGATCAGTCATGGGCAGCGGCAGCGTGTGGTCCACGATTTTCCCAAATACAGTATCAAGGTTCTGCCTTGGCTTAGCCCAGAAGTCCTTCAGCAGGTTTGTGCACTGATCCTGAGGAGCCCCCATCAGTCCCACCAACTCGTGATTTCCCAAAGAAGCCTGCAAGAATTTCCTGGGATAGGGAGGAGTGCTTCTGAGTGGAGTTAAGAGGATTCTGGAGGGAGGGGTCCCAGGTGACCAAGTGTGCCAGGGAGCCTAGTCAACATGAGCATTACCTACCTACTGCAGATGGCTGTAGTTTCTACTTGCTGGGGTCCTAAATCACACTTAATATTATTTCAGCTCCCTTCAGGGAACCTTCCCACACCTATGGAGAGTGAGTGTTTTGGAACTACTTGGTGCTCTCCAGATCCATATGCTGAGCAGAGTGTGGGTCCCAAGTACTTCCTCCAACTTACTACATACCAAACTAAACATTTGCTCCTTGTAAAATAGCTGTTAATCTGCAGCAGTACAGGCAAGGTCCAATCAGCAGCTGGTGCCAGCTGTGGGACGGGTATTCTTTTCTTTCTCAGTTTTTGATCCACTCTTCTTTTTTCTTTCTTTCTTTTTTTAAATTTTAAAATGTAGTTTTATTAATTCACTTTACGGTAAGTGCCATTCTTATTCTACCTTCTTTAAGAAATAGTGCTAATTATAAATAATCACAGCAGACTTTTCATTAGACAACTGTGTGCGGAGGAGTGGTTCATTTATATCATACTGCAAATTTATAAACAATACTGAGCAACAGTATTTCCTTCTAAAATTTTAAGGCAGATCTGTTTAGCATTGTGTGTAACTAATGTACACTGCAGTTTTAGCAAATGTAACTGTTTTAGTTTCTCAGTGACAATAATACACATGGTCAAGAACAGGTGTCAAAATCTCTTTTCTAGTTCTTCTACTTGCCACCACTTTTAAAAACACAAGTTCTTATATAGATTTCTATATTACTGTATCAAAAAACATTTAACAGCTTATTTAAAGCTTTAGTTTGTAGCAATTCATTTGAAAGATTTCTATACGTCACTGTGATTTCATAAATGTCATAAATGTGTCATAAATGCAGAAGTCTTTCTTCAGTGCAATGTCAGACTTTTTAGCTTGACTCATTTGTGTTCCTTTCAGGGGTTTCCTAATTTTACCTTTGGATCTTCATTTTTGTTGATTTGACTGACTTACTTTAGTACATTCTCAGGTAGGGCAGGTTAATATCTATACAAATAACCATATGCACAAAGATGATAAACAAGGTATTCTAATTCATACATGGTTGTAGAATCAACATAATGAAAAGAAACTGCAAGATCAGAACAGCAACCAGGGCCCTCTACAGGAGGATAATAGTTATAATTCTGGTACCAAAAAGTTCTGGGTAGATAAGTGGTGTTCTGGTACAAAGGGATGAAAAGTTTCTTTTCCTGTGATATCTCTGGAGTCTCCAGCTTCTACATTCATAACTTCCATGCATTTTCCCAGTGCTAGGTCTTCAATGGAAGAACTATGTGTACATTTTTCTGTTTTAAACACAGCAATAAATCTCTTCAAGGCTTCTCTGCTTAGTACATATCCTGCTCCTCCACTCATGTAACCCTGCTTTACATAGGGCTTAAATCTTCTTCCAAAATAAATGAATGGGTTCTTCAGGGCTATATTTTGAAAGAAGCCATCTCAAATTGTCAAGTATGACATGTATCATCATCTGCTTTCATAAACCATTCTGTATCTTCTGAATAATGGTCATGAACATACTGAAAAGCTTTAATTGTTTTCCAGTATAGTTGATCTCTGCCGCCTTTGGTTTTTAATCCCACAGTAGGGAAGTTTTTATTTTTTCTGAACTCATAAATAACCCTTTATTACAACACTGGGCCTATGTAGCTTTGACATGTTTGGCCCTTTTCTCTAGATTTTGAGGGCCTGTCATAACCCAACAAAGAATTTTAACTTTCTGGTACAGATTTTCAGTGATGTCTGTGTTCTCATCTTCATGTTGGCTAGAATCTGCATTGAAGTTCATTTGTCCTTCTAGATGATTCTGTCCATTATCATCTGAATGTCTTGCATAAGGATTCTTATGAAGAATATTAGGCTGGGCATCACCTTGTTCTCCCAACAAAATACTAAATAGCTGAGAACATAAAAAAAAATCCTATTGCTGATCCACAGAGGAAGGTTAAGAAATACAGCCAAGATTTAGAGGCCATTTCCTGAAAGTGTATTTCTGACATCAGCTGTGCTCCCCCTCGCCCCTCTGCGGGGTGGAGAGGGGACGAGCGGTTCGGAGACCTGCTCCTCTGGGCAACTGAGAAGTGGCTCATGGCCTGCTGTGGCCGAGAAGTGGCTCATGGCCTGCTGTGGCCACTCAGACTCATCCTCCGACAGCAGCCGCGGCCGAGGCAGGCCCAGTATGCGTGCCCACCCGCTCCACCCTTCTTTTTTTTACACAAACACCAGGCTACAAGTAGAATCATCTGTGGCTTTTTTTTTTTTTCCTGGCTTAGAATCTTCAGGGTTATGATGCCAAGTCTGATATCTACAGTGTCGGAATCACAGCCTGTGAACTGGCCAATGGCCACGTCCCATTTAAGGATATGCCTGCCACCAAGGTGAGCCTGCACCCCAGTGTTTCCCTCTTTGTCTGCCTTTCCCAAGTGTTTGTGGCTATCTGTCAGGCTCAGGGACACTGACCAGGGTTTCTAAGATGAAAGATGAAAGACACAGTCCTTTTCTTTCAGAAAAGCCACCCCTTTCCCCAATGGGGATGAGTATATAATTCTGTTTCTTTCTCTGTGAAAATTTTGAGATGCTGTGGTCATGGAGCCCAGCCCAGGCTGGAGAGAGCCCAAGGGCAATAGTGTAAATGGAAGCCCATATAGCTTATGTCTATTTAAATCTTATAAATCAGGCTAACCAATTTTTGTAAATTTATAATATATCTTCTGTCTTCCTGCTTTGATAAAGAAGATTGGTTTCTAATTTAGAATTCTCAGATATCTCAGAGTTACATGCCATCATATTTTGGCCCACACCTTTGGAAACTCCATTGTGCAAGTTCACCTTCTATTCAGACCTGCCTGCCCTTGGGCTACCCCTCTGGCCTAGGAGTGCCCAGCCAGTGGCACAATCTTCATTTAGTGGACCTATCCAGGGAGGAGACTTGCCCAGGCCCCATTATATCCAGGAAGTAGATTTGGGGGTCATGTGGGCAAGGATTACCTGGGTCCCAGGTACCTGGAGCATAGTCTAGAACTGGGAGGGCATGGGCACAGGGGCAGCTAAAGAATGGCCGAACTTGAGTTAAGTCTTAAAGGCAAAGAGCATTTAATCATGTGAAGAGTGGGAACAGAAGCAGTCACTTTAGACCCAGAGTCAGGAAAGAACAGGATCTGGGGCACAGCATTGTAAATGGCTGAGGTGCAGGTTCTTTAGCAGAGTGTCTGGGTGCAGAGGCTGGAGAAGGAAGCAAGGGCACCTCAAGAAGAGCTGTGTGTGCCACCTGAAGGCGTTTGGCTCCTGTTCTAAATCAAAACAAAGCATGTGGAGAATTGCTGTAGGGCACAGGAGGAATAGCAATATATATATATATACACACATACATGTTTTTACACAGGTCACTCTAGTAGGCAGATTAAATCTGGTAGACCAGTTATGATGGTATGGACTAGGTAAGGCATCAGAAAAGCTAAGAAATATAGTTCAGTAACTGAAGAATGCTCAGGAAAGAATTAAAAGGCTTTTTTTTTGGTACCGGGGATCAAACTCAGGACCTTGCACTTGCGAGGCAGGCGCCAGAACCACTGAGCTAAATCCCCGGCCCATAAAAGGCTTTTTAAGTGGCTAGGAATAGATCTCTGACAGAGTGCTTGCCAAGCATGTGAGAGGCCCTGGGTTAGATCCCCAGTACCACAAAGAAATAAAAAACAAAATTTATTTTGGGTGCAAGAGATTTAGATCTAGAAGTAGCACTGGCCAGATCTTTCTACAGTGATAGAAATGTCTATACTTGTGCTGTCCAGTATGGCACTCAGGACCTTGTGCTTGCCAGTTAGGTGCAGCGCCCCTGGGCTACATCCCTGGCCCTCTAGGGACTGAATTTTAAACCTGATTTAATTTAAATATAAAGAGTCACAGATGACTAGTGGCTGCCATGTTAGTATAGCCCTAGAGAGATTTCTAGATTTTTGGCTTGGATAGCTCACTAGGTTCATGAAAATGCCCATGAAGATAGCAATATTCAAAGTGGGGCTGGCTTTACATGTATGTTTCAAGGGATTGGAATAGCTGCCCACACTTGGCAAGACCCTGGGCACACTGCTTCTGTGCAGCCTGCCTTTATGACAATCCAGGATGTGGTGCTGCAGGTACTCCATTGTGAACCCCATTGGACCCCCACAAGTATGGCAGCCTGGAGCTGGGCTTTAAGGAAGGTGACTGGACTGTTGCCTCCACCCTAGGGTAAGGGCTGAATGGGTAAAGGAATTTGATGCCTTGTAAAGGAGGAGAGGAAACTGGACCCTTCTTCCAGCACAGTGAAGGGGTACTTCTCATAACCTCTCCTCTCCTCTCCTTTTCCCTCTATTGGCCTAGCTAGAGGGAAACTGCCAAGCTAATGGCCAGCATTCTTTTTGAAAAGTTAGCCTTATTCTACTTCCATCTTTCCTCCCAAAAGATCATGTTTATGGGGAAGATCGTATTTGAAAAGAGGCTTTTTTTTAGGCCTTTGAGGGCCCCCTCCAGCTCAGGCCGACTCTGTCCTCCCCAGATGCTACTGGAGAAGCTGAATGGCACAGTGCCCTGCCTGTTGGACACCAGCACCATTCCTGTGGAGGAGCTGACCATGAGCCCCTCACATTCAGCAGCCAACTCTGGCCTGGGTGAGAGCCTGGCCACCGGCATGCCCCGGTCTTCCAATGGTGACTCGCCATCCCACCCCTACCACCGAACCTTCTCCCCACACTTCCACCATTTTGTGGAGCAGTGCCTTCAGCGCAACCCAGATGCAAGGTATCTTGCTGGCTTGGGGCTGGGCTTTGGGGAGTGGGAAGAGCAGAGGAAGCTCCAGAGTTGAGCCAGGGTTTGAGAACATGTGCCTCTCAAAGGCTCTGTAAGGGCTTGGGTTCCTAGGAGGAAAGTGGGGCTCCAGAGCAAGAGGGATCATCAGCTCATGGGTTGGCCAAGAAGCCAGTATCAGTGAGCTGAGGCAAGAAGTAGAGAGCACCTGAGGAAGAGATGTAATTGGCAGGATGTGGGAAGTGGGCACAGGGTGATGTGGATCTCTTCCCCTTTCTCTCCAGGCCAAGTGCCAGCGCCCTTCTGAGCCACTCATTCTTCAGACAGGTACAAGAGCAGTCTCCCTTGGCTCCTTGTTTCTTCTTGCCTATGGTTCTAGCTGCCTATAGTTCCATTAGCTCTATAGCTGTGCGGTCTTTAGGTGTTTTCTCTTCCTGATTTTGAATTAGAGAAATGAAGCCCCCAAAATGGTACTCTTTCCTGTTATTATTCTTAGCTCCAATAGCCCATCAGTCACCAGGCCATGGTTTATGCAGTAAGATCCACCACTCAATTCTCTCTCTTCCCCCAGATCAAGCGACGTGCCTCAGAAGCTTTGCCTGAATTACTTCGTCCTGTCACCCCCATCACCAATTTTGAGGGCAGCCATTCTCAGGATCACAGTGGAATCTTTGGCCTGGTGACAAACCTGGAAGAGCTGGAGGTAGACGATTGGGAGTTCTGAGCCTCTGCAGACCAGGAACGTTCTCCAGCCCAGGCAATGGGCTGGCCCATTCCCAACCTTCTGGGTGCAGAATGGGTAGCAAGGACATGCCAGCAGAGCTGGTTGCTGGCTGATGGGAAGGACATTCTGGGAAAGATGTCTTCACTGCTCTGTGACTTTTAAGACACAAGGAACTCCCAGGATCAGGTGGGTTCAGAAAGCTGACATGGCCTGTCCAGAGACCTGAGGTGACCTCCTCAGAGGAAGAGATGCTTCTCTGGCCCTGAGGTTGAAGTCCAAGCCTAAGGTTTGACTCATCAACCCATGGAACTGTCACCTCCTCTCCCTACAAGTTGCTCTCCTGCCAGCTGAATTCCATTCTCTTCCTTTGTTCCCAGATCCTATAGGTCTGTGAAAGGCAAGTTCAAAGCAACCTGCCTCCTTTGCCTTCAGGCCTCTTCCTAATAATTGAAGGGAAAGGCGTTTCTCTCTTTTAAGCTCCAGGTTCAAGCTGGGGCAGTCCATCCTTACCTTTCTTATTGCTGGGACCCTGACATCTGATCCCTTCCTGTACCTCATCTGTGTAGCTCATCTCTTTCCCAAGAATCCATCTTCACACCTCCTGCCACCTGTCTTGGTGCTTCCTCCAATGGCCATAATGTCTTGCCTTACCTGAGAGCTTCAGTGCTGTTATGCTGTTAGTTTCATTGTCAGAACAAATTAAAATGTATAGAGAATCTGTTGGAGACTGACACTGGTGTGTGTTTGCATGTGCACAGATTGCAGGTCTTCTTCTTAGTGATGGCTTTCAAGGATGGCCACAAAGGCTTATACTTGTGTTATTGCACCCTGGGTTCTGCCACCCACGAGTGAGCCCACAGGAAGCACAGAAGTGACCTCTTTCACTAGATAAGACATAACAGGTTTTTGTTTTTTTTGAGGCAGGGTCTCTGTGATTTAGGCTGGACCTGAACGCATTATGTAGCCCAGGCTGGCCTTGAACTCATGATGATCTTCCTGCCTCAGCCTCCCCAATACCCAGCAAGAATTTCTTTTACCTATAATTATCTGTTCACTACCTAAAATTTCAAAACGACTGTATTTTTGTCTGTGGCCATCAAACTATTTGCAGCTGGAAAGATCTGGGTGCCAAAACCAGCCACTCTCTACAACCACTTCCAGGACACTAGGGGTCAGGGCAGAAAATGCTCAACTTTGGCAGAAAAGGGTGGAGTTTAGTCTCCTTACCATTGGTACTAATGCTCAAAGAGCAAGTAACCTTAGAACCAGAGCTGCCTACTCTCATCATTGTGGCAGCCAGTGAGTGGGAGCAAGGGGACAGCTCTAAGGAGGTCCCCTCTGGTGCCTCACAGGCATGTGCACAGGTATGTTTTGTGCATCCACCGCTCCAGGCAAGGCTGTCCATGTTGGCAGTCCCTCAGGGTGAGGGTTTCACTGGCTCTGGCACTTGAAATGTCAGATTAAGGAAGTGCCCCTCCATCTTCCCTGAGGCTGCTCTGAACCATCATATGGCCTTGCCATTGCCTCAGAAATTTTAACACCAGTTTAAAGATGAAAAATTTAAAAATCTCTTCAAGCATTACAGGGACTGAGATGAAGCGAATGGCATGCACTATACAGCATGGGTAGGAGACCAGAAGGAATGAGAGTGCCCAATTACATCTATTTCGGCTGGTGATTTAGCTCAGTGGTTTCACCGCCTGGTGCACAAGTGCAAGGACCCGAGTTCGATCCCCGGTACCAAAAAAACCCCCCAAAACCAATTACATCTATTTCCAGCTAGCTTCCTACTCTTTTTACTTAATGTATTTACAGACAGGGTCTCACTGTTGCCCCGGTGGTCTCAAACACCTGGGCTCAAATGATCTTCTTGCCTTAGTTTCCCAGGTACAGTAGCTCGGGACTGCAGGTGTGTGTCACCACACTAGCCTTTTCTTAGCACAGCACCACTTTATCAGTTTTCTTTCCTTCCCAGCTGCCTTCTTCTTTGCAGTCAGCTCATCCTCACACCAAAACTGGTGATTCTAAGGTAGCCACCTGCAGCTCGGCCCACAGATGATCCTAGGCCAAGGCAGTGATTGGAGGTCTGGGAGCCTGTTCCTAGTGCCTGCATGGGCTTCACCTTTCTTGCATCAAACACCCCTTGGAAAATCTGTAAGTGTGTCTCACCCCCAAAGAGAGAGACACACAGGGTTGTAGAGTTCTTAAATGCCCATCAGGGAGTCCTCAGGGGCCCCAGCTCCCGCGTCAGAAAACACACACACACCACACACACCCCCACACCCCCCAGGGCTGAGGGAGAACAGTGAAGCTCAGCGTGGGTGCAGACAGCGAGCCAGGGAAACAGTTGGGGGCTGGGCTGCCTGCTGCCTGCTGCCTGCTGCTCCCCGCTCCCCAGCCAGGCAGGAGGTGTGGAGCTGTTCTGTTCCTTGACAAATGTGTCGGCCCGCTCTGGAGCTACAGTTCTGTTCCTGCCACAGTGTGGGAACAGTGAAGCTGTGCTTCCTCAGACAACTTCCCTCCTGGCTTCGGGCAAAGCCAGTGGCTGTAAGCCTCGGGCTCCCGGCAGAGGACCACGTTCAGGAGACTGCTCCGTGTGCCCTCAGCACAGCTGAGCCTCGTCTCACAAGTGGCCTTCACCTGAGACCTGCGGTGCTGTGGGCTAGGGCCGGGCAGCAGGGAGCAGCTCTGCTGAGCTCTCTGCTCCCTGGAACAAGTCACTTAAAATCTTCAGGTCTAGACTCCCATTTGTGGAATGAGGTTTGGGTGCCTGAGATTTGCTTGCCCGAGGGATGGCAAACCTTATCCTGAGGGTGTGCCCCGGCTTCCCATAAGGCCAGGGTTAGCAATCCCGCAGAATCCGACCACAGAAACGCTTTGGGACGTGGGGCCTTCAGAGAGTGTGCTCCGAGAGACCCATAGGGGTGGTGATCCCGCTGGACCCCTGGGACAGGCGAGCCACCCAGGCCCTCCCTGGGTTTCGGGCAACCGGGCTTCGGAGCCTCGCTGCGGGACCTGGCGAGACCGCATACTGCTCCCATCTGCCGCGGGGGGCCCCCGCTTGCGTGGGGGCGGCCCCTGGCGGTCGGAGGACTTCGCGGCCCGCGGGGGTGCGGGGGTCATACCAGCCCGGAGGCCCTGGGCTACCTCCCGGGTCGCACCAGCGGGGTCTTTCGGGCTTCGGGGCCCACACAGCACCAGGCAGTACTGCGGCCACCCGGACCTGTGTCCACAAGCACCAACAGGAGAAACCGAGGCAGGGAAAGGCCTAGGCATGGTTCTAGGGGCGGCGCAGCCACAGCCTGAACTTGTCCCCCCCCCCCCCGGGGGATGCGGTGCGGGGACCTCGCTGTCGTTGGTCCCTTCACCACGCGAGGCTGCCGGGGACCAAGGGGCGTCGGGAGAGGGCAGACGGGACAGTCCCTAGCGGTTGGCACGCACGGGGTCCGAAGGCCGGGAGCGCAGGGTCGGCGCGGGGGGCAGACAAAGGCGGGGGACAGCGAGCCAGGGAAAGACAAAGCGCGGAGGGGGGTCGGCGGCGGTGGCGGGGCCCCGGAGGCGGCTCCGGGCGCGGCGGAGCCAATGGGCGGGCGCGGGGCGGGGGCCGGCGGCCGGCGGGGGCGGCACCGGGATAAGGCGGGGACCACTGGCAGCTGCGGCAGCTTGCTCCCGCTCCCTCCTCGCACCCGAGGCGGCCCTTGCAAACTAACCCCCGCCCCGAGGCGTAGGCCGGGGCCCGGTGAGACCCGCGGGCGGCCGGGGGGAGGGCCTGCATCCGGCGCGCGAACCTGGGCGCTGAGGTGGGGGGCGAGGGCCGCCGCCGTCCGCGGGGTCCCCACGACCAGCGGGTCCGCGCGTCGCTCTCTCTCGGAGCCCCAAGACTGGCGTCCGCCCTTTAGGGCCGGGCCCGCGGGCGGCCGGGGTCTGGGGTCGGGTCCCCTTGGGTCCGCAGGCCGAGGAGCGGGCCGCGGGCGAAGGAGCGGTCGGGTGGGCAGGCGGCCAGCAGGAGCGCTGTCCAGGGCTGCGCGCCTGGGCCTGGCACTGGGCAGTGCACGGTGTGGTTCAAGCGGGGGCAACGGGTTCTCTCCGGGCCGCTCCCGGCCCCGCCCTCTACTGACCCCTTCACCCCAGGAGGGGGCCGCCCCACGGCGCGCTCAGAGTGGCTGCGCGGAGCCCCCTGTCCACAGCCGTTCACCGATAACTTTGTCCTACACATGGTTCCAACTCTGGGACCCTGCCCATGGGGGTCAGCGTTGGGGGCGGGCAGGCGAAGGGATGGGTGAGGGGCGGAAGTGGCAAAACCAAAAGCAACAGGAAATGACTTAGGGAAAGTCCCAACCACAGCCCCCCAGCCCCTGGTCTGTAAACACCCCCACCCTGCAGCCTGGGGGAAGGGCTCGTGGGGCCCCACCAAACGACTTCCCGTTGCAGAACCCAGCGGGTGCCGAGTCTCAGCCCGGGACCTCCATCACTTCCGAAGAGCCATGTTCCAGGCTGCAGGAGCCGCCCAGACCACCCCCTCTCATGTAGGTGACCATCTGAGGGGGAAGGATGAAGGGAGAGGAGCAGCCTGTTTGCCTGGCACCCTTTCCCCCCTCTTAAGTGGCCTGGGATCTGGGCAGGGCCACCCCAGAGCTGACCCTGCCCTCTCCCTCAGGAAGCCAAAGGCGGTGGTGGCAGCAGCACTGTGCAGCGCTCCAAGGTAGGGTCCTCAGGGTGGGTGTGGGCGGAGGAAAGGGTGGGTGCTGGCCAGCCCCTTGGCTAAGTGTCCCCCTGCAGTCCTTTAGCCTGCCGGCCCAAGTGAAAGAGACCTGCACCGCCTGCCAGAAGACTGTGTACCCCATGGAGCGGCTGGTGGCTGACAAGCTTATTTTCCACAACTCTTGCTTCTGCTGCAAGCACTGCCACACCAAGCTGAGGTGCGACCCTGCCCTGCCTGCCTGGGCCCTGACTTTCGGCCCTGACCCGGCCTGACCTGGTTGTTCTACTTCCGCAGCCTGGGCAGCTATGCGGCTCTGCACGGCGAGTTTTACTGCAAACCCCACTTCCAGCAGCTGTTTAAGAGCAAAGGCAACTACGATGAGGGGTTCGGCCGCAAGCAGCACAAGGAGCTCTGGACCCACAAGGAGGTGGACTCTGGCACCAAGACAGCTTGAGGTCCCCGTGACCTTCTGCTCCCTCCGCAGAGGGCCTGGAACTGGGCCATAGGAAGGATGGGAAAGAGGTTGATTTTAGGCTTGGGTGGGCTGCAGGGTGGGAAGGGGGCGAAGCTCCTCAGGCAGAAAGTACCAGGTGCAGGGCTCTGCTCTATGATTCCTTCCTCCTCCCTCAGCGGGTAGGGGTTTGGGAGCCAGGATTAGAGTTTGCGCTCCACCCTGCTTCCTTCTTTCAGCCTACCCCACCCCACCTCACAACCCCCTGGGAGGCCCCCCAAGACCAGTTTCCCTAACTAGGTGCCTTTTCTCCAGCAAGGAGTCAGCATGCCCCCCTCAGGGTCCCAAGCACCCTCACTGCCACCTAGGCTGTGTGCAGCCGCCAAGTCTCCCCATCTACCTCTACTCATAACCTGCTCCTGAGCTACAGGGACCGGAAGTAGAGTGAGTGCGCCGCCTGCTGGGCCTCATGGACGCCACCTCTGCAGTCGGGGGAGGGGATGGGGAAGTGGCCTGGCAAGGCAGGACCTGCCTTTTTGGGGCTTGGGACCCTCTTACACCAGGAAGTTAAAAGCTTCTGCCAGGCTGAGAGCCTGAGACCTGCTGGGTGAGCAGCTTCCATGCTCCCTTGCTCTCCCTTATTCCTGCCCCTATGACTGATGTGATCACCCGTTTTAAACACGTTTAAATAGATCTTGACTCTGTATTATGTGGCCTGATGGGGGGCTTTGTGGCAGGAAGAATGCAGACCCACCCTATGGAGGGGAAGGGGGAACAGCCCTAGAACACTCTTGGCTTTGGTGTGGGGGGCAGAAATGAGTGTCAGGGAAATAGCGAGCCAGCTTAAGAAAGGGATGCTCTTCCACCAAACAAGGCACCACCTCTGCAATTGTGACTGAAACCCACTCTGCCCCCCCAGCTTTGAGTTGGTTAAGACACTCCAGGTCCACTGACTCAGATTTTGTTTTGAAGAGGAGGGCAGGAGGCAGAACCCTTGACTCCTTGTCTGACCCTTCTAGCTGGTCTCAGCTGTCCAGCTCCTCTCAGTATCAGCCAGCCCTGTGGCCTGGAATCTGCAAGGAATGGTGGGAACCTGTAGGTGCTACTGAAGGTCTTAGCGACTGCTTTTTTTTTTCCTGTCCTTTCCCTTATTGCTGCACTTTTGTGGTGCCTTTTCAAATTCTGGGGTTAACATTTCTGTTGGACTTAAGGAGAAGCTGTTTGCTTGCTCCTGAGAACCCAGGAGCATGGAAGGATGGCAGTTTACAGCAAATAAGGCAAGCTTGGAGGACCTAAAACACCCACCCTACCCCCTCATGACAAATAGAAGTCTGGATTGTCCTGAAGACACTGTTGTCTTGATTTTCCCAAAGTGCTCCTGGGATGCATGAGCTGGTGGGGCAAAAGAACAGACTCCTGGAGGATTTGCTGCCACTACCCTATCCAACTCCCCGAGTTCCTTGGTGACTCTTACCTAGAAAACTGGGCCTCAAGCCCTGGTGGCAGGTGAGCCACTGTGCTGTTAAGCTAGGCACTACTTCTTAAAGAAGCAGAGAGGGCACCTGAGGCCTAGGACCTTGAAGCAGGAGAGATGCTCAACCTCAGCAGACCCAACTTCCTGTATCAAGAGGTCTGTAATGGGAACAAGGTCTCTCCCTGGAGTTCAACAGCAGTAGATGGGCCAGGGGGACTTCTGACTACTGTGCTGCAAGAATGGGACCAAGGATGGGCTGGAGGACCCTATTAGGTGCCACAAATCGCAGGAACCCAGCCACTGGTGATGTCCAGGTCAGAAGCACCAACAGTGCCACCTCAGTAAAAGCCCAGGTGTGCCACCCTGTGTGGTGCTTCTGGAGGGGAAAGGAAAGAAAGAGGGCAGACCACTGTGGGCCTACAGTGGTACCCAGCCAGGTAATTCCAGGACCCCTCTTTCTGCAGTCATTTCAAGTTCTCTTCTACTTTAGGGGGCTCAGCTTGTTGCTAGGCACCACATCAAGGCCCTCCCAAATAACCCCCCAACCAAAAGCATGGCCACAGGACCCTTCTAGTATAAATGATCCCTTTTATTGAAAGTAATGCGTGACACTGGCCTGGCTTTGCACTGCAAGCCCTCAGTCAAGATATAGTCAAATAACTATGGCTGCAGGTTCTTCTGCACAATCCACAATTCAGATACAGACACAGAGCTTGAGGGGCAGGAGGGTGGCAGCGTGTGCACTGACCAAGCCCTGGCCCTTCCGGGGTGGGGTTGGCCAGGGCAGACACACCCCATGGGAGGATGAGAAGATGGTGGCGTAACCCCTTCCTACATCAAGCCTGGGACAGCTAGCAAACTGCCTTTTAAGAACCTTTGGGCCCAGGCCATCCTAGGGCCCCACAACTTTTTATCTGGATTAGTTAGTAAAAAAACAATAAATTAAAAGTGACAGCTTGGTCCTGAGGATGCTGAGCCAGCATGTCCACAGTTTTTGGCACAAAATCAGGGTCATTTTTGGTTTTATTGGAGTTCAGGAATTGTTGGCTTGTTTTTAAATTTATTTTTAAAACATTCCCTGTGAGGTAAGACCCTGGGGGTGGGGCTCTGTGAGAGCCTGAACCTGGGACAGTCCTCTCATCTTGTCAGTGACACCACGCTGTTCCCACATGGGAGATGGGGGGGGCACTAGGGACGGTATGGGCCAGGGAGTGCTACAGCGATTAGGATGGGGTCATAGAGAGGCTGAGCTGCTGCTTGGCAGCTTTGGTTGAGATGATGGGCTGGCCGGTCCCCACCCTGGGCAAGGGCCAGGGTGGAGACAGGAGCTTGTGTTCACTGGCCTTAGAGGGCAGTTGCCAGTGGAAGGTGGCCTGACAGAAGCCCCTGCAGAAAAGGGATGGAATAAAGGGACCCAGGCCTGATTGCCACCATGCAGCACACATTTCTGCAAAACCAGCTGCTTTCATTTTCTCTTCTCTCTTGAGGCGTCCATCACCTGTAACAGTCTATAATTGATATATATAAAAACCATCCAATATGATCTGAGATATAAATTAACAAGTACAAGGCCTCACATTACATGATGTGAAAAGGCTAAAAACAGCGATAGAAACTACATTCATAAAAGTGCATCGTCAACATACAACGAAGGCTTTGGCTTATTCTGTGCCCGTGGGGAAGTGGGCATGGCTGGCAATGAGCTGCCTGGCACTAATCCCCAGCTCCCTGGAGATGCCCACCCCTGGGCACTGGCTTTTTACCCCCTTTAATGACAACTCCCAAGGAAAATTGGGCATTGGGAAGGGAGGAGCTCAAGCGATAGGCACATTTTGGAGGGGAGGGGCCGGAAGAAAGGACCAGCACCCAGGCTGAGGTAAATATGGCCAACTCTAAGCTGCTTGGAGATACTGTTTCCACAACCACTGTTGCCATTCCTCCCACATAGGAGGAGCAAGACGGGAAAGAGGCTGAGACCTCACTGGAATGGGCAAGGTGGGCTAAGGAAGAAGAGAGCTGGTGGTTTTGGACACAGTTGGTGGCAGCTTATGGGCTCTGGCCTGGCAGGGTCATGACTCACAGTCTAAGACAACTGCCGGGGCTCTCCTGAATGGCCCAGTCAGGCTCAGGGCACCCAGCTATCCAGATACCCTTGAGTTGTCTACCTTCTCTGCTCCAGCAGGGGAATGGATATTAGGCCAGGAGCACACCAGCTACCGCAATAGCTCTTTCCAATGAAACCCAAGGCCCAAGCCCACACGGATATTCAGAGCCCAGCGGGCACACAAGTCTCCAGTTTAGAAACTGGGTACAGCATAAGAGTGACTCCAACTTGTAAAACAGAGACAACTGCATTGACAAAGCTGGGTCTCCCCACTCAGTGGGGGCAGTTCCACATCTCAGGCACCTGCTTGAGGGTGCAGGGTCATGGGGGCAGGCAGGACAGGCTCCTCCTTCCCTGAATAAGGCAGCATAACATTTGCTTCATCTTTGGTAAAGAACAAGGACTGGCAAAGCTGACCTGGGGCTCTATAGAAGAGGGTGGCCCAGGCCTCTGCCTTCCACTGGTTGAGGGATGCCGGGCTTTACCTTAGGCTTGGGTGGGCTCTAGTCCACAGACACTCTGGTGGTCTCCAGACACTGGGAGGAGAAACAATAACACTCTGAATGAAAATAACACTATTCAAACCCTTGTGTCAGTCCTGGGCCCCAGGCGCTCTGGGCCTCAGCATGGACTGCAGTGTCAGGACATCCCAAGGGTGGGGCCCACAGCCGCAGCGCACACTGTTCCAGCCCTTCCTCCCCACACTGAACTTAGGATGCTGGAGCTCTTCGGTCTGGCAGGCTGGGGTCTCCCAGTCCTTGAGGTTGCAGGTATCCCATCTGGCTCTGAGCTCCAGGGGCAGAAAGAGCACAGACAAATGCTGGCTGGACTGCAGCTCCATGGTCCACACCCTTGCCTGGGAGAAGCAGCAACTTTGTCGAGCCCTGCAGCAGCCCCTTGCCCATGCAGCAGGGTGGCCAGCAGCAGCACGGCCTTGAGAGCTCAGTACACGAGCTGTGCAAAGTGGTGTGTGAGCAGCTCCTCAGCTGAAGGTCTCTGATGAGCCTCCACAAAAATGCGTCTCAGGAAGTCCCGGCCATGTTCAGAGATGTGGGAAGGCAGCTGAGGGTTGGTGGGCTGGGTGGCAATCTTGAAAATGGCGGCCATTGCTTCATACTCTGCCCATGGCGGTTTCTCTGTCAGCATCTCCACCACAGTGCAGCCCAGGCTCCTGGAGAGAGAGCCCCATGTCACCCTTCAGACAGCTCCAGGCCCTGGCTGTGCACCCACTGCTATGATGAGATGCCTTCTTCAGAGCACACTGAGGCACAAGATGGGCTAAGCTGGTGGTTGATGTCGCTGGATTCTCCAAGGACAAAGAGGCTTCAAAGCACTCTCAGCCTTCAGAGCCCACATACAGGACAAGCCTATACCCCACCACTCACCAGGGAACTTTTTTTTTTCTGTGGTACTGGGGACTGAATTCAAGGCCTTTGCACTGAGTTACAACTCCAGTACTCTTAAAATTCTGGGGCAGGGTCTCACTCGGACACTAAGTTGCCCAGGCTAGGCTCAAACTTGTGGTCTTCCTGCTTTAGGCTCCCAGAATGCCGCAATTACAGGCAGGTATCACCATGCCTAGCACCTTGGGACTTCTTGAGACTAGGCAAAAGGTAGCACTAAACACTGATGGAAAGAGGTCCAAGAGTACAGCTCAGTAGCAGAACGACTGTCATGTGTGAGACCTTGGGTTCCATTCCCACCACGGTGTGTGTTTGTGGGGGAGGCTCCAAAACAATTGTATTTGTTTCCTATTGCTGCTGTAACAAATTACTACATGACTACAACAGTTCTGGGGGTCAGCAGTTGAGAATCAATCTCCCTGGGCTAAAGTTAAGGTCGGCAAGGATGGCTCCTTCTGGAAGCTCTGAACCTCTGCTCCTTCGCCTCCTCCCCTTCCCTGTCCCCATGCTGAGGACTGGACCCAGGCCCTTCCATGTGGTAAGCACGAGCTCTACCAATGAGATGTCCCCCGGTCTCTCTGCATTTCTTGGGTCATGGCCCCTCTCCTTGCCTTGCACCAGCCTTGTGCTTCCACTGTCACATCTCCCACTACCCACTCTGACCTCCTGTCCCTCCTCCCCTACTTTTTTTTTTGAGCTGAGGATGGAACCCAAGAGCTTTCCACATGCTAAGCAAGTACTCTAGGGACACTGAGCTACACCCCAGTCCTCCTACCTCCCTTTTATAAGGGCCCTTGTGATTATACTGGGCCCACTGGGCTGGGGATTTAGCCCAGTGGTTCCGTTGCCTGCCTCACAAGCACAAGGACCCGAGTTCGATCCCCGGTACCAAAATATATATATATATATATATATATATATATATATACACACATACATATATATATATATACTGGGCCCACCGACATAATCCAGGACAACCTGCCCATATCAATGTCCTTAGTCACAGCTGCCAAGACCCTGCTGCCATACAGCATAAGGTAACATCCAGGGATCAAGACATGGACATTTTGGGGGGACTATTGCTCAGCCTGCCACAATAACTTGCCAAGGAGAGAAGTTCTCACAACTTCTAAGTCCTTTCTGAGGAAGGGCATACAGTTAGGCAGAACAAATGCAAGCCATCTAAGTGCTACAAGGAGAAGTCTGCTCTTGTTTAGAGAGAGCTAAGCCTTCAGAGTGGATCCTCTTCTTAAAGGGATTCAGCCAACATTGAGGTTATTTTTCATGGCCTAAGTTCCCAGCACTAACAGTATCCTATGAGGTTAAACACACCGCAGCCCTCATGTGCTACAGCTGGCACCACCCCTGCACACCTGGAGCCTAGGCTCTGGGTGCAAGATCCAGGTCCTCAGTCTCTCCTACTACACCCAGGTGATTTCCAATTTGGAGCTATGAAACCCAAGGCAAGAAGACGGGATTCCCAGCATGTCCTAATGCTCACCACACATCTGCCTTCCTTCCATAGCCCTCGCCGCTGATCACCTCGGGGCTCATCCAGTAGGGTGTGCCGGTGACTGAGCGCATGCCTGTTCCTGACATGCAGATGGTCTGCAGGCGTTTGCTGGCTCCAAAGTCCCCTAGCTTCACATTCCCAGCAGAGTCTCGGAGGATGTTGGCTCCTAAGGCATGAAAGGGCAGAGACAATCACCTGAGATGCTTCCATTTCCTACCATCCTTGCTCCAGGTCACTGAGAGCTGCTGGGAGGGTATGGACCACCATGGAAATAGACAGGAGCTGCATACAACACACCCACATACCCACAGTACAAAGTGATCATCTCCATGGCCAACATTTGCACAGCACTAGAGGGTATTTTCCCAAATTGCTTAACCAATCTCACACCAACCCCCAACTGGGGAAGAACCTGGGGCCCTATCCAGAAAGTTCAGAATGATACACTGGCCCACCTAGTTCACGAAATGATATCCTTGAACCCAAGTCTTGAGGACTTCACACAGCCTGCCCTGCTCACCCTTGATGTCCCGGTGAACAATCATGTTGCTGTGCAGGTAAGACATCCCCTCCAGGATCTGCCGCGTGTACTTGCGGGTCACACTCTCCGTCAGAGCTCCGTAGGCCTTCAACTGGTCTTTCACTGAGCCCTACCAGCCACAAGGGGTCAGAGGGAGTCCTCTCAGGGGATGGCTTTGGGAGGGAGCAAGGCTATTTCCAGCCCCCAGGACTGCAGGAAAGCAGAGATTCAACCAAGTCCTGTTTGTGATATGGAAGATACTTTGCTAGGAGCTGCTGGACAGCTTGGAAAAAAGCATGAAACAGTCTTTCCCACAAGCACTGCAGGATGCGAGTCTAGAGAAAGGGCCTCAGTTCCAGGTGAATATTGTGCTTACTCGACCACAAATAGCCATCCCACAGCACGTTAGGCTGGGTCTGGGACAGTTCTTACCTCACCCTCACTGCAGCCACAGATAGGGCCCTTCTGACCCTAAACTCTGCCATCACCCCACGTGGCTCCCGAGCTCTGAAGCCTCAGGGAGTCAGACCCACCTCAAGGGTGACCCTCCTCGAAGCCCTCAGTCCCAAGTCAGGGCCTCTTTTGAGTCTTGCATACATTCAAGGAGCACATACCCCTGGCATGTACTCCATGAAGATGGTCAGAGTCTTCTCGGCACGGTCCCTCAGGCAGCCGTAGTACTGCACTATGCGCTCGTGTTGCAGGTTCTTCAGCAGCTGGATCTCACACTCCAGAGCACTCACCTCCTACGGAGGGGCCAGTGGTCACCTGGGCACTCAGGGCCCGTGGTCAGCTCAGCTTGCCTTAATCTACACCTCACAAGGGTCTGCCTTGGGAACTTCGTCTGGAGAAAAGGGGGACTTCCCAACTGTCTGGCCCTCGGCCACAATGCTGGGTAACCCTCGGATGTGGCATTTCCAGGCCTAGAGGGAGGCAGACAGCGGGGAGGGAAGAAGGCTTGTGGAGGCTTAGTTAAGGTAACTATCAAAGATAATCTACTCGGGCCAGGGGTTTAGCTCAGTGGTTTTGCTGCCTGCTTCACAAGCGCAAGGACCCAAGTTCGATCCCCGGTACCAAAAAAAACAAAAACAAAACAAAGATAATCTACTCAAGGTGAAGTATGGGCCACATATTCCTCCTTTAGAATTGGACCAAACAAATGAACCCCGTGGTTCCTTCTTAGACTGAAAGCTGGGGAGAGGTGTCTATTTGGGAAGCCAAGACAGGGAGTAGTACACTGGTCATCACTTCTCAATTTGGGTTCCTTGGGACTTTGGTATGGACTCAGTTCCTCTCCCAGGTGCTTCAAGGCCAGAGTGGATAGCAAGGGAGCCTGGGAGAAGAGTGACAGGGAGGCAAGTTGTAGCACCTTGAGCAATTCATCTGTGCAATAATAAGATAAGCATTTTCATTGGAAGGGAAGAAATGGAGGTTAGAACATGGAGAAGGTGGTACCTTGCTTGTCTCAGGACTGTCTGGGTCAAACTGGACCTGCTTGGAAGCAAGTTCACGTCCTGTGTCCACATCATAGCACAAATAGACCCTGCCGAAGGCACCCTGGCCCAGGAGTTTCCCCCGGCGCCAATTGATGGGGGCACTAGGAGCTACAGAAAAATAGAAATTGTGTTATGATATGCATGTTCGTTACAGAGACCCTTCTCATTCTGCAGATGCTGGATCATGGGGCCTCTGGCTCAGGCCCCACCCCTACCTAGCACCACCACCAATTCTCTCAGTACTGCACCTCCACCCACTGGAACAGGCCCAGTGCCCTGGTCAATGGGACCTTAAGGTCAGAATCCTGGGAAGCAGAGGTCAGCCAAAGTCATAGTAAAGTGCTCTTCTACACTGATCAAAGAGTTTTACTTACAAAGCTCCTAAACAATATGGCAGGAATTGAGGGCATGCTCTTCAGTTTGAGCGTGGAACAACTAAAGACCGGACAGAAGTCCACAGCAGTGGAGCCAGGCATAAGGTCCAGGGTGTGCTACACCCTCCAAGGCTATCTCAGTATGGAGAAGATGGGCCAGAGGAGCAGAGTGCTGAGCCTAACCACTGGAAAGGCCCGGCTGTCCTCCTGCCCCTACAGCTTGTCTGAGCACCCTTAGTAGTCTCTTCCTAGCCAGGGACACTCACACTTGGTTGGCACACTCCTCTCCTGAACAGAAAGAGTGTTCTCGCTGTCTGCACTCCGCAGGCGCCCACGGGGGTCCAGGTATTGAACAGCCAGACCCATGTTCTCGCCATTTGTGCTTAGGGAGCGGCTAGAGGGAACCAGAGTGAACAGGTTGCCTTGATGACGTCGTATTCGGGGGAATGTTCTTCTGCCTGAAAAAGTACAAGAACCAGAGTAGAGGAAGTTAGACCCTTGGCCATAAGACTGAATGTGCAAACCAGCTAGAAAAGACAAATAATACCAGCTCTGGTCCATCCTATCTGCCCTCCCACCTGATTTATGCCACAAAGGCTGCTGTCCTTAGCATCCACCCCAAATCAAGTCAAAGTTCTAGTCTTTCTGCAGCTGCTGCAGAAGGCTTTGGAGAGGTGGCACCCCACAGCACACCAGGGACCAGGGAGTGGTAGCATCTTGGTGTACAAATACCATTCTCCCTAACTGGTAAGTTTTCTGTCTCTCTCTCCTCAAGTCTGGGGCACAATTTCTTAGGAATAAAGGGGAATGCAGAGGCTGGAGCTCAGGGTTCCCCATCTCCTTGCTTTCCATGTCAGAACTCTAAGCATGGTCTTTCCCAAGGCAGCCAGCAGGGGGCAGCATGGAGACGCACTCACCATCATTGTAGTCCTTATGGTGCACAGACACGTGGTAGCGCCGGGGATAGGTTCCACCTTTCACCCCTTTGTCATAGAGCTGGGTTTCTCGATCTGAGTGAGACAGGGGAATCACTGACCTCTGGGACGATCCGTGAATGAGCCACATAAGTCCCAGGTCACCTGGGGCTATAGCAGCAGGCGCAGGAAAATTTCCATACAGTCCAGGTTTCCCAACTCAGAACCAGCCCTGGCCCCATCCAGACATCCTGTAGGGCCTACCCAGGCTCCTTGAACTCACCTGAGTATTCCTGTCTATTGTCTGGGAAGCTCTGGGCTCGGGACATTCGTGATTTCCGGAAGGATGGACTGGAGAAAACAACAATGAATCACAAAATAAACCTCAGTGCACTTCCAAAGCAGCCCAGAGGGCAGAAAAGGAGGCAGAGCACCCAGGTGGTCTGTCTCCCCTGCTAACTACCCCACATGCACAGGAGGGAAGCAAAGGAGGAGGAAAGCAGCCCTTCCAGGACCTGGTCTCTTGCTTTCTCCCCTTCCTTTCATTAGTCAGAGGCCCAAATCTGACCAGGACCCTGACTAGTAAATAGGCCCAGCCTACTGAACTCTACCCTAGCTGAGCACCTGTCTCTCTTCTTGGCCTTTCTTCCCACTTTTGTAACAGATGAAAAGCTGCAAGAAAATTCCCAGCTCAGGCAGTGATAAAGATAACATTGTAGGGCTGGGGATTTAGCTCAGTGGTGGCCCCACCTGCCTCCCACCTGCCTCGAGCAAGGTCCTGAGTTCAATCCCTGATACCAAAAACAAACAAACAAACAAAAAAGATGATAATATTGTAGCTTATAAACTGCTTTCAGATTTATTTTATAGAGTGAGCTTTTTCTCATTTAATCCTCACAACTCTGAGGAAGAAAACATAAAAATAATATCAGGTGCCAATTACTGAACATCTGCCGCAGACACCCTGTAGGTCAGGTATGAAGATTCCTATTTACTTGTCCAATGATACAGGCAGGAAGCAACAGAGCGAGGCTTCAATTCAAAGTCCATGTTCCTGCTGCAATATGAGGCATCTTCCTTTCAGACCAATCATTTTAGAATGGGGAAACTGAGGAACTCAGAGTTAAGGGACTTGTCTGCTAGAGCTGGGACTGGATCTAGGTCTATCTGGTTCCAGATCTGCCCCATTCCAGTTTCCAAAAAGTTAAGATGAGAGCCCTGGGTGTAGGGCAGGATGGACCTCAGAGAAGTTGGTCTCCAGGAGAAGAAAAAAAGCACTGTAGGGACCAAGAATAAGAAAGAGGTGAACTTAGCTATCTTTTCCAGCATCCACCCGAAGGGCCCTTGCCCTGACATGAAAGTGCCTGGTTTTTTTGGTTTTTTTTTTTTTTTGAGTACGAAAAATTTATTGGGAGAAAGAAAGCTTCTGCCTAAGAGAAACAGAAGGGGGACCAGAAAGTGGGTTGCCCACCCACCCCACTTTTCAAGGATGTTTTATACAGCAAAGCCATGTGGTGAGGCAGGTACAAAGTGGGACAAAACTATAAGACCCAGTGAAAATTTACAAGGTGGGCATGAGGTGGGGCAAAGCCATGATCGACCAATAAGATTACAAGCACAGTCACCCAGGTAATGAAAGTGCCTTCCGACAGTGCCGCAGGTCAGAAACTCTCAAGGCAGTGACTCAGGGCTGTCCCTACTGCCCAGCTTCTAGACCTGTCCTCCTTCCCACCCAAAGTTCAGGAGATAGTCCAAAGCCAGAGTCATCCCCGTTCTGGCAGAGGCCTCAGCCTGTGGCAGCAACTCCTGCACTTGTACTGGTACCTTTTTGCTCCCCTGGTTGGAAAGCAAGCCCAACAAATAACTATGACTCTATGATATCTAGAGGAAGACAGAACTTATCAGGCCTATTAGGAAAGACACTGTCCAAATTTGGCCACAGTCACAAGATCAGATCTCACATGAACAATTAGTCAGTTACACAAATTAAAAAAATTAAACAATAAAACCCCAAACCTGCTCCCTATGTCCTGATTATCCTAAGCGTGCCAGAGATGATCATAACAAGGTCAGGGCAAGGAAGCTGCGGAACCAGTGCTGAGCCCTGACCCACAAAGCTATTTGGTATCTAAAGGACACACTTGTTCCCTCACAGGGTGTAAAGAACAGGATTTATGGCCAGGCATGTTTCATACACCTGATAGCCCAGAAATCAGAAGCTGAGGCAGGAAGATTGCTGTGAGTTCAAGGTCAGCCTGGGCTACATAGTGAGTTCAAAGCCAGTCTGAACTATGTAGTGAGACCCTGTCTCAAAAAACCAAAACAACAGAACAGGATTTATTACAAGCAGGTAGTGTGTGGTATGCCAGGCAGTCTGGATATTTTGTTTTCTTATTTTTATATCCCATTCTTATTCTACCAGAAACACTTGGGAGGAAAAAAATGAAAATGAGTGAAAATTCAGTTTCCCCTGCAAACTTCAACAGCACATTGTTTCTCAGTTCACCAATAAGGCCAAAAAAAAGTACAAGAGCAGCATATATTATGTTGAAAGTCAAAACATGTGAAACACTTAGAACAGCACAGAAAGCACTTAATAAATAAGCTATTTTATAAACTTTTTAAAAAAAATTTTGAGACAAGACCTCACTGTGTAGTCCAGGATAGCCTCAAACTTGTGGCAATCCTCCCGCCTCAGCCTCCTGAGTGCCGGATTACAGGCATGCACCACCACGCCCACCTATAAACTATTGCTATGTTCATTTTATTATGCAAACAAAACATTGTCATGGTGTTTGAGAAATTAAGGGTTTTCCTGGAAGCTTGATGTTTCAACCCTGGGCCTGTGGATGTGGTGAGATCAGACATACACCTCGATAAGTCAACTTCCTTAACCCATCAGTTCCTAAAATGCCTATGCATTAACACCCAAACCACCCACAGCCCCATACCTGTCTGCTGACCTGTCCAAGGACTGGCAGCTTCCCGACAAGGAATTTTCAGCACTGCTCAGGGGATCCAGCATCTGCAAGGCAAGTTATATGACAAAACCAGTCCCAAAACAAATTCCAGCCTGGAGACCCCAGCCCTGCGACCTACTCAGGGCTAGCACACTGTCTGTATTGTTAAAATATCAAAGTGTCCTTTCTTCTCTCATGCAGTGGGGAAAATGGTTAGTAAGGTACCATTCTCCCTGAAGTTTGTTTCTTTTTTTTTTTTTTTGCAACCAGTACCTTGTGCTTGCAAGGCAGGAGGCAGCATCACTGAGCTAAATTCCCCCGCCCTCTCCCTGAAGTCTGAAAAGCAAATTTCCAGGACGGAGAAAAATGCTTGGCTGGCATTCCAAGGAGCTCCGCCAGGAGAACAAAGCAGAGATGCTGCTTCTCTTGTTGGCATTTTCCTGGCTATCAATGTCAGTGCCTGGTGCTGGAGATGGTACTATGCTGCAGAGGGGTCTAGTGAATCTGGGTGGGACCTCAATGCTTCTGTTTACACTTGATAATTCATAATTTACAAAGAAACGACTGCCTCATTTCACAGATGAGCACTGCAGGCTGAGAAATGATAGGAGACCTGTCTAATGGCACAAAACTAGTTAGTGCACACCTGGTGTCAGAACAAAAATTCCCCAGTTCTTGGTTCTAATGCCCCTCCAATGCTTCCTGCTATCTCTGTAAAAGGTGTTTATATAAATTAAAGTATCTCTCTGGCTCTTGGAAAAATGCAGTAACAAAAAGCCTTCAAAGTGGCTTTTTTCCCAGTGAAGGTGCCTCTCTTCATTTAGTCAGTACACAGTGGGACTGGAGTTAGGGTCTAAATTTCAGAGCACATTCATCCCTCAGTATCTATGGCGATGGGCTCCAGGATCTTTGCAGATATCAAACTTTGTGCAGGCTCAAGTCTCTTACATAAGATGGCACGTTATTTGCATATTGTCCATGCATATCCTCCTGTATACTTTAAATTATATCTAAATTACTTATAATACATAGTACAATGTAAATGCTGTGAATTATCAGTTTAGAGAATGACAAGAGAAAAGAAAAGTCTGTACATGTTCCATGCAGACACAATTGTTTTTTGAATATTTTCATTTTACAGCTGGTTGGATCCACAGACATGGATCCCAGACACAGAAGGCTAACAGTATTCATTATCTGAGCTCCCAAGTTAAACATTATGCAGGAAAGCAAAGTATCAGAATTATGAAAACTCACTAACATAAAATTTCACAAAATTAGTTTCCAACTCAAATATCTTTACTAAGTAGGATCCACCCCACTCATAATTTCAAATATTTCAGATCATATTATCATATATGATTTTTTAAAATCTGCCTATCAGAGCAAATTAACTGCAAAGTAAAACTGCAAATTTGTTAAGGATACAAGATTTCTCAAGGTGGATGAAACCAATATGGGAAAAGAGTTGCTTCCAATACATCAAATGCATGTTAGGCAGTTAGACTAGTTAACAGAAAAGAGAAAATGGATGAGTGTAACAACATGGCAGGTGTGATGATGGAGGAAAATATGAAAGGTTCAAGAGGCCTTGGGAAAAACTGCTGAGTCCACTAAATGTTTTCGCAAAAAATGACCCTTGTTATGATAGTGCTGCAGAAGTCAAAGCGGAAGCAAAGGAAGTTACATTGTGTTACCATAATTTCTGTTAGAAAAAGTAAGTTAAAGATTAACATGAGGGCTGGGGATTTAGCTCAGTGGTTCTGTCACCTGCCTCACAAGCACAAAGTCCCAAGTTCGATTCCCGGTATCAAAAAAAAAAAAAAATTAACATGAATCATGTTTTGTTCATTCTAAAAGTTAGCAAATACATGCAACTATTACCTAAACCTGAAAACTTATCTCAGTTTCGCTCTTCAAGAAAGTCTCTTTTTTTTTTTTGGTACCGGGGATCAAACTCGGGTCCTTGGCTTGCAAGGCAGGCGGCGCAACCACTGAGCTAAATCCCTGGCCCAAGAAAGTCTTAACTGAATATTGTTTTACTATATACAATGTTGTTTAGCGCCTTGTGAAGTAGATTTATCTTCACTGGCCTGTTACGAGGAAGAATTCCCTTCAGCTAAAGAGGTGGGGGCCACAGGAGGACCTTGCAGTCCCCAGCTCCCACCATTTTTGGCCTCTTTCTAAAAGTCTGTCCTCGCTAAGAGTCATATCCTCTCATGCCTTCCAGGCCAGGCAGGAAAAGTAAAAAATAGGGGTACAGAATCATGGGGAAGAATAGAGACCAAAGGCAATCCAGCTCATCTGTAATCTCTGGGATTTCACAGCCTAAACCCTTAGAACAGTGGCTGTCCAGAAGTTCTGTAGGGAGAGAAACTGAAAGGGCCATCAGAAAAATGCCCAGGAAAGGACTCTGAAGCTAAAGGCACTCCAGGTCACGGTTCCAAATGTGAGTTTATCTGGAAGGCAGGAATACAGATGAGAGAGTAAGAGTGTCAAGGGCTTCTCATAGCCTATATAACTTGAATAATGAATAAAAAGTTACAGCAATCAGTTGTCTTGTAAAATCTCACAGGTGGTGTTGCTGGCTTCTTTGTTAGCAGTTTTGCCCTCAAAATTTTCCCTTTTTAAATCAAATTCTAGAAATTTATAAGAGCAATCAAAGCAAACTTATTGAAATGACCAGAATGAAGCCAGAGATCTCACACTTGCTGAGTTTACTAAACCAAAAAGAAAAAAATTTTTTTTTTTTCTGAAACACGGTCTTGCTATGTAGAGTTCAGGCTGGCCTTGAACTCACTATGTAGCCCAGGCTGGCCTTCTAGTGATCTTCCTGCCCCAGCCTCCTGAGTCCTGGGATTACAGACTGGTGTCACAATACCCCACTCTAAATTGCCATTTTCATCAAATAAACTACTGCTTAAAAAGCCAGGGGCCAGGGATTTAGCTCAGTGGCACCACACCTGCCTCACAAGTGCAAGGTCCTGAGTTCAATCCCTGGTACCTAAATAAACATAAAATAAAAACCCAGCCATTAGAGCCAAGCATGGTGGTGCACACCTGTAATCCCAGCACTCTGGGAGGCTAAACCAGGAAGATTCAAGTTCAAGGCCCAGTTGGGCAACTTAATGATTTAGTGAGATCCTTTCTTTGGGAGGGCCGGGGATTTAGCTCAGTGGCTCCACGACCTGCCTCACAAGCGCAAGGTCCTGAGTTTGATCTCCAGTACCAAAAAAAGGGGGATGGGGCCTGGGAATATAGTTCAGCACAAAGGCCCTGGGTTCAATCAATCATAGTAACACATACACATACACATACACACACACACACACACACACACACACACACACACACAAAGCCACTACAATGGTTGAGTATTGTGATGGACACATGGACCACAGAATCACAGTGAGTCATCCTCCTTTTGAAACTTTTTGGGTTTTTTTTGGTTTTTTTCTTGGTACCGGGGATTGAACTCAGGTCCTTAGCTTTCGAGGCAGGCAGTGGAACTACTGAGCTAAATCCCCGGCGATCCTCCTTTTGAATGCAAGTAGAACATATGAATTCTAGGCAACAGACTAGGGCTAGGAGGACAAGATGCTCATCCCATGATTATATTAAGTTATAGAAGACTGCATCTTTGCAAAGTGGAGCTAGAGATTTTCCTGCTGGCTTTGAATAAGCCACCATGTTGTGAGAGGGACCTATAGCAAAAGAACTGTAGGTGGCCTCTAGGACACTCAGAGCACGACTGAGTGACATCTAGTGAGAAAATAGAAACCACAGCCCTACAATCACAAGGAACTGAATTCTGTCAACAATCATGTGAGCCTGGAAGATAGCCCCAAGCTCAAGAAAAAGAATCCAGCCTGGCTAGCACCTTGATTGCAGCCCTGTGTGATCCTAGGCAGAGGACCCAGCTAAACAATGTCTAGACACCTGACCCAAGGAAACTAAAGTATAATAAATTCTATCACTGTAAGACTATATTTATGATAATTTGTTATATAACAACAGATAATTACTAATAGCTGTTTATCATCACAGAAGGTCACTCTAACCAATCCTGCAGTATAATTGGGATAGTGTTTGGGTCCTACCTCTCCCCAAGAAATAACAAAATTAAAATATAGCCAATAAAAAACACAATCTGTTAGTTTAGCATTGGTCATATGTACAAACTTGCCCAAATGAAGAAAGACAGTTGTAAGGAAGAGCATAAACAACAGAGTATAATTCTGTAGGAAGGCCAGTGAGGGACTTTAAGAGTGAAACTGTCAAGTGCTCACCCAACACCAAAGAGGCTAGGTAGCTTGGATCCTATCTTTGGCAGGAATTGATATTTGGCCCATCGAAAGGAATAATCCATATTTGGGCAGGCCTGGTTTGTAGACAAGCTACTATTTGAAGTTCTAATCTATCAAGTCTACACTGTGCCCACGGAGAATCCCTGACATCATCTCGGTCTGACACAGACTGTGTGCACACTCCAATCCCCCATACTCACGCACTGCTCGCTGGTCTCTGGGATGAATTCCCCCTCACTGTTGATGCTGGTGTAGGATCCCTGCCGGGCAATGTGCTGCTGCCGCTCAGGCACATAGCCAGGGGGAGGCGAGCTTCGGCCAGGGTTCTGGGAACCTAGAGCACAGAAACAAGGCTTTTAACAACAAAGTCCAGGACAAGTGGCTCAAGAGGAACAGGCATGGGGCCAGCTAGAGATACAGGGCCCTAGGTCAGGATGTAACTCAGATGGGTTATGACGCCAAAGCCCAGCATGCTTCAGCTGCCTAAGGTGAAGTTCCTTCCTAATAGGAAGCAAAATCCAGAGACGGAGCAGGCACTAGCACATATATGACCAAGAACCTCAACATAAAACACGAACAGAATATGCCCTGTAAAACCAATTTAAGCTAGCAATTAGACCAGCTTTATAAAATTCTTGCATATAATTATTCCTTCATAGTCCCCCCCCATATCCTTAGGGGATATATTTTAAGACCTAGTGGATGCCTGAGAGCCCAGATAATATCAAATATGATATATAACTAAGTTTTTTCCTATGCATACATATGTATGATAGTTTAATATATACATTAGGCATGGTAAGAGATTGACAATAATAAAATAGGATGGTCATAACAATATTCTATATTAAAATTGTCAGCATTACTACTCTTGCAATTTGGTGCTGTTATTAAGTAAAATAAAAGTTACTTGAACACAAGCACTGTGATAACATGACAGTCAATCTGATAACCAAGATGGCTACTTAGTGACTAATGGGTGCGTAGCATATACAACATGGATACACTGAGATATTCATATTCCAGTAGGACAGTGCAAGATTTCATCATACTACTCAGAATGGTATGCAATTTAAAACTTACAAGTTGTTCATTTGTGGAATTCTCCATTTAATATTTTCTGATTGCAGTTGACTGGTGCTAACAAAAACCACAGAAAGTAAAAAAAAAATGCAGACGTGGCAGGGGGGGGCACTACTGCACATCAGGTTAGTCTTTTTAAGCTTTAGGTCCCAGCAGCAACATCTTTAGGCTGGTATCCAAAAAGGTAACCGAATAAACCTGGGCATCTCTCTCTTCTGCCCTGTTCTTCCAGTCAGTGTCTCTCCTTATTGCTTTTCTACTTGTATCCAGCAAAAAGGCTCCTTGACATTTGGGCCAGCAATTGCCTCTTTCACTGTTACCCACTCCTATACTTCCTAACTACTATGAGCAATTATGTTGCCTCCCCCACCTTTCAGTACTGGTGATTAAACCCAGAGCCTTTGTTCTAAGCTATATTCCCAGTCCATATTTTATTTTTTATTTTGAGAAAAGCTCTTGCTAAGTCTTTTAAGTTGCTTAGGTTAGGCTTGAACTTGTGATCCTCTTGCCTCCACTTCCCAGAGTGCTGGGATTATAGGTGTGTGCCACCATATCCAGCCTTGTGTTGCATTTAAATTTTGTTTTTACTTTTTCTTGGAGATTCACTGTAATTACCCTCTTTGATTTTCAACATTTCTGTAACTGAGATATGACAAACATCTTTTGAGTGACTACTAAACAGCAGGTATTCGATAAGGTATTCTTGCATTTGTTACTTCACTTAAACCTTTTCACAATCCTGAGACATAAGTATTTGCTTTACTTAACAGAGGTAGAAACAGATTCAAGGAGCTTTATATTTCTCCAAAAAAAAATTTTTTTTTAGGAAACAAGAATTATTCCTATTTTACAGGTGAGAGAATACAAAGCAAATTTAACTGAATTTTTATATGAAAATATAAAAATTGCTCTGAATTTGTAAAATAGAATAGTTTATCAACCTAACATCACCGAATGACACAAATATGAGGATATGGCTTATAAATCATTAAGCAATGATCTTGGTATATGAGATTTTGAGTCTCAGAAATCAGATCTTCGTACTCCTAGGCCAAAAGTTTTTCTGACTGCCACTTTCCCTGATCAGAGAAGGAGACAAAAGGTCAGAAGTTCTAACATTTCTCCTTTGTAAGTACACCAGATAAACTAAGAATCAATCAATCAAGGTTTAAAAAAGCTTTAACAGACCTGGAGGTATAGCTCAATGGTAGAGACCCTGCCTAGCTAGCACAAGGCTCTGGGTTCAATCCCTAGATCAGGGAAGAAAGAAAAAAAGCTTTAACAATATCCACATCAAATATATCTAGTAATTTGAAAACAAATATAGGACTCTTTCCTAAGACCTTTTCCTTCTTTGAACAGAACAAATTTATACCATCATGCAGAAAACCAAACACATAATAGCCCTCCGTTCCCTCATCTTATTCTGTACTCTTCACCTCTCCCCTATGGCCAGCAATTCCCAGACATCAGAAACAGCAGAAATGCCATTCATCAACAAAACAGGCTACTTTCCTCACTGGTCAGATTCTCCCAGCTAGTTCTGGCTGTAGCACTAGGTTTCCTGAAATGGAACTACAGGCAAGATGCTGTGTGGGAATGGCTAAGGGAAAAAAAGATAATAAGTTTGGTAGCAGGAGATTTAGGGAAGAACCTGACTCATTCTACCCTGAAAACAGCCAACATCAACTCCCTCCTTTCTTGAAAGAAACCAGCTTCAGAAGGAAAATTTTGGGGGACACAGTTTTAGTTTTATATATAGAACCTGCAGCCTGTGTCTGGAAGGAGAAGTGGTATATCTACTGCAGAAGCTGCTAAGGAGCCCAGCTGAGGCTTTTCCTGGAGGAGACCATGAGCCTGGCAAACTGCTGGGGCTCAACAACACTCTCCAGGAAGTTTCCTTCCCATCATTCCTAGGGCCTCTCTAAGGAAGAAAAATACTTAGTAAAAAAATGTTGCACAGGGTTGCTCTTAGAGAAAGTTTGTAAGGAATCTGAACTATTACTGTATTCTCAATGTCTGTCAAGAGAATGACTCCATGGGCTGGGGATTTAGCTCAGTGGTTTCACCGCCTGCTGTGCAAGCGCAAGGACCCGAGTTCAATCCCCGGTACCAAAAAAAAAAAAGAATGACTCCTTCATTCTCCCACATAAAGTCAGTTCTTCAGAACATATGGCTCATTTAATTGTGCAGAAGAAATCTGATGAATTTGTCACCAAGGACACCTCAATTGCTCCTTGGAGGCATTAACCTAAGGATGTGTCGCAGGTAGAAAGGCTAACGTGGGAACCTCAGTAATCTGGCTTCCCCTCCTGACTCCAGAGGAGCAGCCAGAAACAAAATTGCTCTGAAAAAAAGAGAATTTTTCTGGATTTCCTGCTTCAACACCTCACTCACAGGGTAGAGGCTATACATGATCTCAAGTAGCCTGCAGAATAAAGTCTGTCCACCTGTTCTTAAGCCCTGGCAGAAACTGAAACAGCTCTCAATGTAAATTTAGGGATATTATGTCATGAACTAACAAAGTAATGAAATCAGCCAACATGGGTATTTTTTCCCTTCTCTACTTTCCTCTCTTCTTCCTCCCTCCCACCCCTCTCTTTCAGCACTCTTTATTTCTCATTTAACCTTTAAAACAACCCTGCAGTGGAGGTGCATAACTATCATTTACATACAACAGAAAGGGAACCTGAGCCCCAAAGCCATAAAGTGCCTTAACAGTAGGACTGTGGCTAGAAAATAGCCTTTGTGACTGCCAAGGCAATTTTGAGACCAAAATTTATTTCCAAAAAGGACTAGTACACTGCTCAACACAGTAGCTGAAGACTTCTTGCTGAACTGCTCCCCATGAGTGACCAACAGAGAGGATGAGGGTCCCACTGACGGGGAGAGAAGTTAGCTAGCATAAAGATTTCTTGATAGTACAGGTGCTATGTTCAACACCACTCAAATTCAGAGTTGTTCTGTCCATGGTTATTTGTGAGGAGGAAGATAGGAATACAAACTGCCATTTGGCCAACAGAAGGCTCAGAATCAGAGAAAAGATGGAGGAAAGGAGAAATCTGGACCAAGGATAAGAAAATGACTCCACTTACCAAGCGACCCAGATATTAAGACCTATGTACATGGCCACTTCCCTTGCCACCATAACACAAAATTCCAGTGTAACCATGAAATGGGCTTTTCTTAAGCCCCAGATGACTAAAAATACAGAGCATTATTAAACCCGTAGCTTGCAAACATTAGCCTACAGTTCCATTTTTGGCTTTAGAAAACATTTTGATAGCCCACAAATTCTGTGGCAATTCAATCTATATGTTGGTAGCATTTGTCAGCAGCAGAAGGAAAACTAAAGAGATAAGCAAGGTGTATCAAGAAAAGCCTAGCTTTGGAATTAGGTTCCAATCAGGCTTTGACAATCATTAGCTGACTTAAACTCTCACCTCAATTTCTTCATCTGCAAAAATGGAAAGAACTGTCTACCTCATAACCATTTTTGGTGGCACAGGTACACATCTACAGGACACACCTAATGGCAGGAATCAGGTAGAATTCCATTCAGTTTCCTCACTTTATATGGCAGACATGCATTGCACTCAGGATCCATTCTACCTGTCTAGTATCTCTCTCTGTACTTCAGAAGCTAATTAGCTAAAACGGTCTATTTCTAAGACTCCTTTCAGGTCTAGACTTGTGTGATCCACTTGTGTGAGATTTAGTTTCCTGTCATTCCTGCTGTCTCTGGGCCCAGTGAGAGAAGTGTAGGCAGCCCTACGTGTCAGGTATGGAGCAGGGCTAAGGGGCACTGGACATCTGGACTGGGGACCTCCCAGCTATGGAAGGAAGAGGACCTCTGTGCTGTATGGGGACCTGCAGCCTGCTTCCCTCTCCCAGTGGTTTCATAAGCCAGAATATACACTAAATCTTTTCTTCCTGAAATGAGCTAGAGTGAATTCTCTTCTGTGCAACCAAACCCTCAACAACATGCTCTGCAGTGAAAAGATATTACACATTTTACCTAGAATAATAAAAATGTTTCTTGAAAGGGAGTGAGGAAAAATTCTCACTTATTAATGATATCTGAGACCAAATTGGTCCAAACTATCCCCAGACAGAATGAACTGCCCCCATCAATCACCCAGTGTCTGAAGCAAGAACACCCCGGGGTGAGCTACACATGGCCCTGCTAACATCCATCCTTCCCTTTCTAGCTCCACTGGACTCTCCCCTGGTTTTGCAGGAGGAATGGGACTAGCTCTTTCGAGGCCAGGACTACAGACACAGAAGGGCCTGGGGGAAAACAGCTAAGGTTTTCTGAGCTTTTATTTCCAGCCAGTGACTTTCACTTTTTCCAACTCACATTGTGGCCTGCAGAAAGCCAGCCTTGTTATCTGATGGGCCACAGGCCAGGGGCCATTGTGCACAGGCCCACCGCCTGGAGCAGGAAAGGGAAGCTCCCCAAACCAATGGCTATCAGAGGAAGCGAATGGAAAAACCAGGAGTTGGCAGAATTGCTCCAGGGTATTTTCAGTTTTGTTTTTATCTTCATTTCAGGCACTGTGAGCCAACTAGATACACAAAAAGCAGTCAAGAACAAGTGAGACAAGGGATTGAGCAGGACAGGGTACTGGGCTCTAAGAGTCTGATGGTCATATATTTACCAGCAATGACAAGAGTGAGCTGGATTGCACAAAGCCCTGCTATGCAAAGCACAGATCATCCACAGGTGTCAGGAGGAAAGCACAGGTAGGGGCGTGGGGGACAGGTCCCTGAGACACCCTTCCCTGGCATTCCAGACTGATCTTGCTGCTTTAGCTTCAGCAGGCCATTTGTGTTAAGGGGCCCATCTTAGCATCAGCTGAAGTGGAAGGGCACAGTAGCAGCCCTCTGTTCAGAGTGGCCCACAGCTTCCCCTGAAAGCATTCTACACCTAAGGAGAGGTCCAGGATTTACACGGCCAGCTGTCCAAACTTCTCCCAGGATATATTATTCTCTGCTAGATTCCTTAACCCAGAAAAGCAAAATCAAGAGATAAATTTTCATCCTAGGATATGGCTGGTTCTTTTGCTCTGTACTCTGACTCAAAGCTGAAAGGCTCTGTTTCTGGCCCTTTTCATAAGAGAACCCTCATCAGGAAGCTGATGCAGTCAGGAAGTTGCCTCTGCAGGGAGTTCTAGAGCTCTGGGTCAGTGTTAATGTGCACATCATTATAAGTACAAAGATGTATTTCTAATCCTTGTCTCCCTTGCGGGATAGATGAGATGAGGAAGGTAATCAAATGTTTTTCCTCCCTGATAGAAAATTATTACCACAATTTCCCAATATACAACAGACCAGGCTGTGCAGAACAGTGCTTCTCAATGTTTTCATCCCATAAGATCCTGAGAACATCCTGTGTGTTTCACTTCTCAAAATTTCCATTTTAGTCTACTATTCCTGGTTTTATCTAGTATTGGAAGAATTAACAGCAAGAGGAGTAAAGAACCCTTTGGAAGTAACCATTTTGTTTTCATGTGTGCAGCCACTACCTCCACAGTCCTAGTTTCTATCCTTTCACAACTGTCCTAAGACTGGAAATTTGTAGTGCACACAATGCCTGACCTTTCTACTGCCCAATTGTTGCTACAAGGAGTTCTCACCCTTTCAACATTCTTTTTTTTTGCCTTCACCTGAATTTTTCCTCCGTTTCAGTCAGAGGCAGACCTTCTCTCCTCCTTCCAGGCCATTATAGCTTTCTACCAGGACTCTTCCAGACACTCCTGCAAGCGCCAGCTCACCCATCTCTTCACGTCTGGTCTCTCCTTTTCAGCTGTCTTTATCTCTCCCTTCACAACCTGCTCAGATCTCCAGCCTAAAGATATCCTGACTTCACTTCCTGACCTCTTATTCTTTCACTATCAAACTCCTTGAAAGGACTGCCTGCCTTCATTCATCTTAGAGGTTATAGTCTGCCTTGCTGGGCTGCTGTAGAGATGTGGCAAGACCACAGAAAGGCAGTGTGAGAAAAGAAGCAAGGCCACTTAAGATGCACTCAAATGAACAGGGCCAGAATGTGGTAGGGATGAGCCCTTCAGTGGAAGTGTGGCTACATGGCTTAAAGGCACCATCCTATTTTATGGAAGAATGGTGGTTAAATTTGGTCTCAAAGCCAATAGAACTTCCATAGGCAAAAATAAGAGGAAGCCCATTTTTAACATAGGGAAATTCTATTCAACTACCAGTGATCTCTGCATAGGAAGATTAACACTTTTGAGTTTACCCATTACATAGGAGGTTTTTTGTCTGTTTTTGCTGTTTAAATATGAACTAGTTTAACAGACTGGCTTTAAAAAATGGATTTCAAGGTATGTATGTTATGATGGGAAAAAACAAAGAGTGCATATGATAGCTGGTGTCAAATATTTGAAGAATTGCCGAATGAAAGATTTTATTTGAGTTACTCAAGAAAGCCGTACTAGCCAGGCATGGTGGCACACACCCATAATCCCAATACTATGGGAGGTTGAGGCAGGAAGATTGTAAGTTAGAGCCCAGCCTGGGCAACTTAGCAAGACACTGTTTCAATATAAAAAGTAAAAAAGGGCTAGGAATATAGCTCAGCTCAAAGGTACAGTACCACATGAAAAAAGAAAAGAAAAGAAAAGAAAAGAAAAAAAAAGAAGGCCAGGTAAGATGGTAGGCATCTGTGATCAAGCAGGAAGATCACAAGTTCAAAGCCACAAATAAAAGTTAAAAAGGGATGGGGATGTGGTTCAGTGGTAGGGCACTTGCCTAGCATGAACAAGGCTATGGGTATAACAAGTCTGGGTGTGGGGGGAGAAGGGAGGGAGGGAGAGGGAGAAGGAGAGAAATAAATTAAAATCAACTGGTAAAGTGAAAAAAGGCAGATTTTTCAATTCACTGTAAGGAAAATTTTTCAACAGAGATGTCTAAAATTAAATTGGAATACCCTGAACTTCTCCGTCTTTGCAAATTTTGCAGTGGGAGCTGAATGATCTGTATGTTAGAGTCTTTCACTAAATAGTCACAGGGATGTTAACGGTGGTGGTGAAGGAGGGAAAAAGGCAAGAATGGAGTAGGAGGTTGAACTGCTAAGCTTACTAACCAATCACTTCTCCTTTGCTTCCATTTCTATTGCTAGGACTTTTCCTAGTACTTCATGGTAACTCCTGGAAAACTCCACTGTACACTTGTGAGAGAATGGGTGTCAGCTGTTAGTATGATTATGAAAATAATTTCGACCTCACAGATACCCTGAAAGGATCTCAAGGACTCCCCAGGGCCCCCACAACACACTTTAAGAACCACTGAAAAGCCATGTTCTATCAGTTTTACCTCTAAATGTCTCAAATCTTCCAGCTCCTTCTCCTCTTCATTATTTACTGTCAGCAGACTGATTCAAGGTCCTGTTTTCTTTCACCTGAACTACTGCATTAGTCTAGTATGGTTCCCCTAAGTCAGTGGTGGTGAACCTACAGCACCTCTCCGCAGTAGGCTGTTTGTTATCACTGAAAGCTCTAAAAGGTTCATTGCTTTCAGCATAGGGATTAACAACTTTACCACAGGCCACAAGCCTATGCCACCCTCTCTATTCACATCCTTTCTTCTTCCCTCTGCTCCCAGCGCTCAAGTCATGGGGACTTTTTTCCATTTCTCAAATAGCTCACACTGCTCCTGCCACCAGGCCTCTATCTACGTGCAGCATGCCCTGCCTCCCTTCGCTTGCCTCCCATCTATACTTCAGGTGGTAGGCCAAAGCTTTCCTAGCCCCAAGTTCAGGTCCCATCCCTCAGCTACACACATTCATAGCGCTACATCTCTGGTCATATTGACCACATCATGACAAGTAAATGTCCACGTTCAGGGATAGGATCTGTGTCTTTTTTGCTTCCCATACTTCTGGCACATAGTACATTGGTAATGAATGAACAAAACTGCAACTTATGGGAGAGAAATAAGATAACAAGATAACACGATAACCATTATAATGGAGACAGTATAGAGGCAAACATTTTCAGCAGCTTCCCGCTGACTACCAAAAAACCTAAGTGCAATCAAGTACACCAAGCCATTCCAGAAGTAGCCCAGAAATTCCTTTTGAGTCAGGGTCTCATTATGTAGTCCAGGCTGGCCTTGAACTATGTAGCCCTGCCTCAGCTTCCCAAGTACTGGGATTACAGGCGTGCACCACCAATGCCCAGCACCCAGGCATTCCTTCTTGGCATCCTCTATGACTCCTCCACATCCATCAGCCCATCTGGACCTGAAAGATCCATCTGGCTCTTCACAGGTGCATTCTAAAATGCTCCCCTCATTCTCCATAATCTGTCAAATCCAGCTCAGACAGCTCCTCTCCAGAATGCATTTCCCAGACCATGCTAGTTAGAAATCATCTTTCTGTGCCCCCTGTCCCCTAAGCACGCGAGATTCTTGAAGCACATCTTATTCTATTTTTTCTTTTTGGTAGTGCTGAGAATTAAACCTAGGGCCTTGCTCATGCTAGGCGAATACTCAACCACTGAGCTACATCCCCAGCCTCACCTTTTTCTTTTGAAATCATGCCTGGTAAATGCTATTTCCTATGCCTGTAATATCTGACTCTACTTCATACTCAGAAAATCTTTCTACACGTCAGCTCTCATGTTCCCTCTGCTCTGAACACCCTTTTCTCATGGGCAGTCAGTGACTGTCTCTGCTGTGTTCCCATCACCCTTATCTTTCCATAACATGTTCCATTGTTGCATTCATCGTAGCCCAACGGTTAGTATATAATGCTTGCTGAATGAAGGAAGCCATGATCTAGGTGGACTGAGAGGCTGTATTGTTCACTTTCTAGATAAACAAAAACTACATTAAAATCTTACATATGGGGCCAGGGATTTAGCTCAGTGGTTTCACCGCCTGCTGCACAAGCACAAGGACCCGAGTTCGATCCTCGGTACCAAAAAATATATATATATATCTTATGTATGCCTTTCTATACATGGAGAGTCCAAATGGCCCAGCATTTAACCACTGCCTCCATATACAAATCACAGCTTCTGCTTCGAGACAAGAGACTCAATTACTGCCCCATGTCAATCTTCACTGATTACTCTACAAAGAACAATATTGTCCATAACCCCTTCAGTCTCTACAAAGACTCTGGAAAAGAGACAAGCTGGCAGAGTTTCCCAGGCTCCAGGACACCTATATTCCAGGGATGCTTGCTCTCTCTCCTCAACCAGCTTAATGAAAATAAATCCACCAATTATCTACAAAATTTGAAATGTATTTACAGCCATTAAGCTTAGCAACTTACTACCAACACTTGCTTGGGTTCTGAAAAGTACTCACTGAGGCCAAGTCAGTGACTAACACACATTTCCTGCTACTCCCTCCCTCACTCACAGGAAGGTTCAGCAGCAGGATCAATGCTCAGGCTTCCTCAAGCTCAGCTGAGGCGCTTTAGAGAGCAGCTCAGCTTGGTGCATAGCTACTTCAATGCAAAAGGGCAAACTTGGCTTCTGGCAGCAGGAGGGGGTCTCAACTTTAGGGTAGCAGGTACAACCCTAATGTTTGTTTGTTTGTTTTTTTGGTACCGGGGATTGAACTTGGTACCTTGCGCTTGCAAGGCAGGCACCTGAACCACTGAGCTAAATCCCTGGCCCCAACCCTAATGTTTGATAAGGCTAGATTTCCCTCTTAACAAGAATTTCACAATTGAAGAAAAGAGTTTTCTTGCCAAACTATGGGAAAGGGGCTCCAGAGTAATATGTAATACTGTGTTATCTGGTATAATGCACATTCCTGACGTAGGCTCTTTTTCCGGGGAGGCCTGGCAGCTTTCCCATTAGTTAGCTATTATATACACTATGTCAACACTACTCTTCCCAGACAACCTAGTTGACTCTCTGAGTTTCACTAGTCAGCATCTTCCTAGAAGGATAAGGACTTCTCTGGCATCATAATCAAGAGATTAGAAGTCAAAATTCAAATTCAGATCTGACTCCTAAGTCCCCAGTCTTTTGGGAAAAGAATGATCAAAATAAGTGACTACTAGGGCCGGGGATTTAGCTCAGTGGTTCCACCACCTGCAGTGCAAGCGCAAGGACCTGAGTTCAATCCCCAGTACCAAAAAAAAAAAAAAAATGGGGCGGGAAGGAAAAAAAAAAAAAAAAAAAAAAGTGACTACTCTCCTGGAAGTCTTCAAACAGCTGTCTGAGGAGATGTCTTAGGGATGCTTAAAAGAAATTTAGTCACACAATTACATCATTATAAGACCCCTGAGGTCAATTTACTATTCCAGTCATTTCCCTACCCCTTCTCCCCAAATAAAAGCACAGAAGGTTGCTCTGCACAGAGTGGTGGACAATACATATTTGATGATTGTTTAATAAATATTTGTTGGAATTTTTAAAATGTGAGCAGATAAAATCGATGAGGGCAAGGGAAGGGAGTAAAATACTCACTGACAGAGAGGTGCCTGCTTCTAGGCTCGGGGGCCTGGTAGATGGTATTTATATCCCCCGCGGACTGGGAAGCCTTGATCCGCACTTGCCTGGACACCCCAGAGTGGGGAGAGGAACTGGTCTGTAAGAGAAGAGGCAAAAGGCTGAACTAGACCTTTTAAAAGCCTGTAAGGTTCTCTAGCCTTTTCCTAGGACTCCCCATACTTTCAGCCTCCTTCATACTTTTAACACATGAGCTCCCTGGCTTTTCCCTAAACCTTATGCCTCAATCTGTCTTGGTAATTCGTTATTTGCTTGAAGCAGTCTGCTTGGTGTAGCTTCAGTGATAAATGAGCACCAATACCTGGTGCCTCAGTTTAGTGGGTGATGACCCAGACACGGAGGAATAACAGGCATTCCTGTAACAACCTGCCAAACAGAAGAGAGCTGTAAATACTCTCATAAAATTCTCCAGAGAGCATAGGGAGAATAGCAGTAAATTATTTCAGCAGCAATATCACCTGCCGTGAGGTCAAAATAATGAATGATGGCAACTTCCCTAACCAAGAAAAAATTCTGGTTGCTCAATGTGTTTAAAAAGTAGCTCAATATGTTGCTTCTTCCCCAACCATAACTGATACCTTAAAAGCAAGGTAAAAAGATCTCAATTGGTCCAAAGTACCAGGGCTTTCACTGTACATAAATCATCTCAGGACTGTGCTCAACTGGGAAAAGCTATCATAGGTACCATTCTGATGGAGGTCAAAGACCTCAGAACAGGGTCAGTAGCCTTCCTGCACCCACCCCCACTTTGCACCCACCCACTCAAGTTGTCAGGTGAGCACCAGAAAGAAATCCAAGCAACAAAGGTGGGCTTTTGCATCAAGAAAGCTTAAAAATGAACATTGGAGGTGAGCAAGTGATGTCAGGATGTGATTATAAATAAGCAAAGCACTACTGAAAATGGAAATGGGAGCCCAGGATTTTTCAACAATCTGGGCCAAAGTTTCTGCTTGCTTCTCTAAAGCCTCTACCTTCCATAGGAGAGAGAGAGAGAGAGAGACAGAGAAAAAAAAGTCCACCCCAAACAATCTCTATATCCTGTCCTTCAGGAAAAAGGCTTTCCCACTCCCCAGGGCAAGTTCAGCTGCCAAGCAATCTTCTCTAGTCTCCCTATGCCAGACTTTATCACAACCAGGGCTGTCTTGACAAACTGTCTGCTGTAATGGGAAGAACCAAGGGGAAGTGACTGTTCTTGCTGAAGCCTCTGATGTGCAATAGCTCTTTGCTCAGAGTCAGAAAGGAAAAAACATCCAAAGCCACACATCAGGGAAGCAAGCTCAAGAAGGATAGGGGCGGGGCCACAGCCCCACAGCCACAAAGAGCTACATGACAAGTGTCCTGAGGACACCTGGTTGGATTCAGGGCCTTCCACACAGTGGGGATTCACTGAGTTTTGGCAGCAGGAATTTGAAATGTACCAAAGAATATCCCTTCTAAACTCTCAGCTTTAAAATAAAAAAAGCTGAACCAGCAAAGTAGGTACAACAGCCAACCCAAGCTTAGATTTGTAAAAGAAAAGGCTGAAGTTATGGCAACAGCTTGGAAAGTAGCTTGAGGAAATGAGTGAAGATTTCAGAACAGGGCTTACCACATTTTGAATTCTGACATTTAAAAATTCCCTGGAATCTTGTCAAAGTACAGATTCTGATGTGGTAGGTCTAGGTAGGGCACAGAGCTGTGTTTCTAACAGATGATGCTGGTGCTGCTGGTTCATAGTCTACACTGTGAGCAGTGAGGTCTCAGGAAGTGAGGCATGCTCCAATTTCAGGAAATGGTCTCAACCCTTGTTGCCCATCAGAACTGTCTGCAAAGCTTCTGATGTCTCAGGATAACTACAACAGAATCTCTGTGAATGGACTCCAAGCACTGGTAATTTTTAATCTCAAGGGATTATAACATTCAGCCATGTTTTGAAAAACCTCAATTTAAGGGGATAAAGAATAACATAGTAAACAAAAATGAGGTTGTTATACGGATTCACAGAATCTTGAACAAGATTCAAAATTAAGAAAAGAGAGAAAGGGGTTAAATGAAACTATATCTGAAAATAATAGAAGACTGTCATGGAGTGAAAGGAGCCTACAGGTATACAGTATGTAGCTAGCAGAACATTCTCTACATAGCAGCTAGAAGATGGTATTTGACCACTTTATAAAAACCTCAGTGAAGGATTCTGTGGGTAGCAGCATGGTCTGGCTGACACAGACAATATGAAAAATTACTGGAGAACAATATGCATAAAGAAGAGCAGTGGAGCTGGGCATGGTGGTGCACACCTGTAATCCCTGCACTCAAGAGGCTAAGGCAGGAGGATCACTAGATCCTCTGTGAAGAGTCTCTCTCCCCTTGGTTTCTACTGTCATTTTAAGACATTTAATTGGCTTCTTCCACCACCAACTCTCAGCTTCTCTCCCTCTCCTTCCCCATCTCCTTCCCCCTCCTCTTCTCCCTACCCTTCCTCCTCTCCCTCTCTATGGTATTTACACTTTTTAAAAACAAGCATAAAGTTAATTCTTAAATTTATCTTTCTGCTCTTGACCATTATCATAATCTCAAACTTAACACACTTTTGTCATTTGTATCTGAATATGATAAAAACTAAACAAATACCCAGCCTTATTTTGTTACCTCAGATTCTGACAAAAGGAAACTTCTAATGTTTTCATCCAAATGTTGTCCACTTCTCAAGTTTCCTATCAATGACTTTGGCACTATCTTACCTACTATTTAAGTTCAAACTGTCAAGGATATTCTAAAGGATAATTCTTTTTAGCCTTCCTAAAATAATGGGATAAGAACAGGAAGATAAAACTGGTTGGGCAGAGTGATTTGTTTGGTCCATGTTTAAAAATAATAGCACCTTACTTATAAAAGGTGATTGCTTTCATCTCAATCATTTTTACAACTCTGAGGAGTTCAAGGCAGGCATCTGTCATCTCCGGTGTACAGCTGGGAAACTGTGGCTCGCCCAGCCAAGACAGTACGTATATGGTGGCAGAGCTGGTCTAGAATCCAGTTGTTCTGTGTAGTCCTCTACCTATCAGTTACCATCCAGAAAAGTAACCCTAAAATTACCTTGGTCCATAAGAAACCTTGCCAAGGACCTCCACAGCTGGGTAACATTAGAACAAAAAGTATAATGCTGTCCTTGAGGAAAAGTTGTGAGATGTTGTATTGTTCTATTTTCTATGGTATAAAAGATAACTGATCTTGGAAAAGTCTTGAGGAAGACAAAAATTTCAAGGGGTTGGGGGTCACTTTTATATGTGAATAGTGTAAAAAGGACACAACTCTTTAGTCAGTAAAGACAGTCAAGCATATATATGTGATCAAAGTCAGACCTTCTGGTCAGAGGTTTAACAAATCCAGGAGTCCCCAGATCAAAACAATACTGAAGTCTAAAACATGGCTTTGGCCATGCAGTGGGAGGGATATGACTGTACCATGGTTGAGGGATAAAGACAGAAGAAAGATTAGAAGGATCAGCAGAAAAGGAATCCAAAAAGAAGAGACAGAATATTTAACAACAGGAAAAAGCCGGGCGTGATAGCACATGCCTATAATCCCAGCACTTGGGAGGCTGAGGCAGGAGGATTGCCATGAGTTCGAAGCCAGCCTGGGCTACATAGTGAGTTCAAGTCCAGCATGAATTACACAGTGAGACTGTCTCAACTCCCCCACCCCCCACCCCCCATAAAAACAAGAATAAGAAAGGAATAAGTGGTTACAAAACGAGAATGGGGCAATTACTCAAAGTAGAGAAACAAAGTGGCTGATAGCTTTCAGGGGGAACTGAAGACGAGGTAACATGGTATCTTGGAGCAGTGTACTTCAAGTGTGATCTCTGGGATGGTGCCAGACCACAAACTGTACACTAGTCCCCCACCAAGTAAGTACAGAAATGGAGAGTAACTCTTGAAAAACTTTACAGCAATTTGGCAGAGTGCTTTATGCCTATTATTTCTTATGAGTTTATTTTTAAATTTTATTTTATAACAGTTTAGTTTACTTTTCCATTTGTATCTCAAAAAAAATTTTTTTTTAAAAACTGGCCCATAACAGATTGGAAATTAAAAGAACAAAACTAATATTTCACCAGTTAGAGAAGCATTGTTCTACAAGTGAGGATTCTAACACAGCATTTTTTTTCATCATAATTTTCCTCTATATTTCAAAGCCTGACATCTATGCCAAGTGTGGTAGTGCGTGCCTATAATCCCAGCACTTGGAAGGCTGAGGCAGGAGGATCAAGAGTTTGAGGCTGGGGCCAGGGATTTAGCTCAGTGGTTCTGGTACCTGCCTCACAAGCACAAGGTCCCGAGTTCGATCCTCAGTACCAAAAAAAAAAAAA
>NW_004624849.1:1123714-1154711 GCF_000247695.1 Heterocephalus glaber | reverse complement strand
TATATTCATTTCAAGAGAATTATGCATCCTTAAAAATTATAGTTATGAAGATATATTTACAAAGAAAAGTTTCTTTTTTTGTGTGTGTGTGGTACCAGTGATCAAACACAGCATCTCATGAGCTAGGCAAGTGCTCTATCACAGAGCTACATTCTCAGCCTTTTTTATTTATTTATTTTTTATTGTAGAAGTAAGAGTCTCAATAAGTTGACCAGGCTGGCTTGAACCTGTCGTCTCCTACCTCAGCCTTCTGCATTGCTGGAATTACAGGTTACATTACCATGCCTAGTTAATGACAATGTTAAGCAAAAAAATAAATTAGAAAATTGTATAAATACCAGGAAAACATTTACATAAGGTACATATTCAATATGACCAAAGACTAGAAAGGCATATGCACCAAATATATCAATAAATGTGTTATAGCAATAAGATTATGTAAAATAGCCCTCTTGGTTTTTTTTAAACTGTAGGAAAACTTACACTGATTTCATTATAATTTCTTAAAACATCACTCAAAAAGAGGCATCAATGTGGCATTTGTCCTATGTAAGGCTATGAGGGTCAGACCTTAGCTGGTCATTTTTCAAACAGCTCTGGGTCCTGCAGCAATATCTGCAGCCATGTGCACTTCACTGATCAGAACACTGGTGTAAAGAACCAGTTGTCTATAATTTCTCATCAGGTGATCAGGAGAGTATAGGGATCACAATCACATCAGAGGTGCTAGCTCCCAGGCAAGTAATTACTAAACCAAACTCCAATTCCAGTTTCTTTTTTTGGTACTGGGAATGAAACTCTCGGGTCCTTGTGCTTGCAGCAAAGCAGGCACTAGAACCACTGAGCTAAATCCCCGGCCCTCCAGTTTCTTGTCTAGGGAAGAAGGTTGCTGAAAATGATCTCTGCTTGACTCTTGCCAACAGCTGAAGAAGCACTCACTATGTTTTAGTGAATGGATGGGGAAGGGGTTCCAAAACAATGATATAGCTCCTGTTTGGGGGAGCTTATAATCCTTTGGAGTAAAACATAAATGTGCAGCAACTACAAGGAACTACTATATAACTTACAAAGTGGTCTACAAATTATATCCAACGACTGAAGGAATAAGGAATAATCAAAATGGCCTCAGTCAAAAATGCCGAACAAATTGTAGTAAATAAAAGATCCTAAAAAAAGGTGATAACCATGGACTAACAAAGTGTAAAAAGCATGGGCTTTGGAGTAGGGGGAGTACACTAAGGACTGTGGGAAGACAAGATTGGGGAGCTGAAAGTAGGAACAGTCAGTGGTGAACCTTGGATGCTAGATTAAATTTAGATCTTGCATGATAGCCAGTAAAGGACTATATAGAGCAGGAGAGTAACTTGAACAGAGAAATTGGAATATTTCCCAAGACATCCAGAAGATACATTGGGATCAAGAAGAGCATTCCTCATGCACAGGAACATTTCTGTAATATTTGAGGTGATCTGCTTTATTCTATGTTTTCGTAACTGCATTCTTAGTCTCCCCCCAAACAATGACAGTCTAGCCCCTCAAGTCTCTTTAGAAAATAATGGTGAGCATGAGTACCATTCCACCTAAATGGTTTCCTTGTATGTTATATCCATAGTTCTCATCAGCCATGTCAGCTGTGCACAGTCAAATGTCTCCAAGCATAATGAAAGCAAAGAGTGCCAGGAGACCTTCAGAAACATTCATCTGAAGAAAACTGGTATGGGAACCAGTGATTAGAAGGCAGATTCAGCTGGGCGTGGTGGTGTACCCCTGTAACCTCAGCACTCAGGGGCAGGAAGATAGCCATGAGTTCAAGGCTAGATGGGCTACAGAGTGAGTTTAAGGCCAGCCTGAACTACATAGTGAGACCCTGTCTCAAAAAACCAAAACCAAACAAACAAACAAAACAAACCCTGATAGACTCAGATTGTAAGTATTCTTGTGAAAAGTAGACGCCCAGCAATCATACAGCAGAGAAAATTGTGTAAGAGATAAATTCCCCCTTTTGACAGCTCCCATAGATCACCTGCCATTTGGTAAGGCAGCAATCCTTCAGCCCATGACCTTTTTCTCTTAAATAGAAAGAAGTCTGTTTCCTACGATGTCCCAAAGGAAAGGCAAGGCTAGTGAGTTATGGGAGTTGGGTTCACAAAGCATAATAGTCTCATATCCTTTGCAGAACAGCACCCCTACACTAATCAAATCTTTCTTAGCGGGGTCAAAATCTAACTGAAAGAACATAAATATAGAGAAAAAGAATTTTCTCCTTTATCATAAAGTGTTTTCCTGCCTCCCACACTATTAGCCAAATAATCATCAGTGGTAACTTCAACACTGACAGTCTCACTTTCAGTGAAATCAAATGCAGAATGAAAGCGAATGCTGGCCACCAACACAGGGAGCTGGGTTCCACTTAGGCTGTCACTTTGGCAGTGGCTGAGGAACACAGAATTCTGACAAGGAAGCAAGGCAGGTCTGGAGGAAAGCAAGCCTTGCCTTCAGCTGCCAGACCATGACAGCAACTACTTACATGGTTTCTGTCCTGGGACAGCAGCAATATCCTAAGGCTTTTCATGCTTGAGCTTCTATCCAAAATGTCAATTGCTTTATCGAGATCATCTTGGTTTTTCAGCAGGATGGAGAGCTGTGACACAGGACAGAGAAAATGGAAATCATAAACTACAAATTTTTCTCAATGCTTTGGTTTACAAAAATAAACAAAAACTAAGTTTAGAGAAAAACAATCTCACTGGATACTACTGGGTCTTAAAGATCTAGCTGAAATCATAGAGATTTCTTTCTGTAAGTGTGTAGCTCAATAATTTTTAGTCACTTTATGGAGTTGTGCAATCATCACAATTCAATTTTCAAAGATTGCCCTTACTCCTAAAACATCTCTTGTGCCCATTTACAGTCACTGTCCCTTTGTACCTCCAGCCCCAGGAAGCCACTGATCTACTTTCTGTCTCTATAGATTTGCCTCTTCTAGACATTTAATATAAATGAAATCAGACAGTTCATACATATTCAATTCAATTCAAAGATTCATAGTCTTCTGCATCTACCTCCTTTTACTTAATGTTTTTTTGTTCATCCACTGCTGTAGCATATCTCATTGTTTGAGACAATTTCTGAGAACAGCTTCCTCTCTAAAAAAAAATACTGTCTACTCCAAAGCATCAAATCCTAAACAGCTACATCTCCCATATTGCTTTCCAAAGTAAGCAGTACAATCCCCACCTCCACCCCCAGTCTCCAATTGTGCTGACGTCAAAAGAATAAGCAGGAAAGGTAGAGGAGAGGTAGGGGGATGGGCAGGGGATGAAAACTTAGCACAAATTTAGACTACAGAGCAACACTTACTATCTTAATGTTTAATGACAAAGAATCAGGCTGAGAACCATCTCTTCCATTTTCATTCCATTCAATTATTAAAGAGAAAGTCAGGCACAGATACAGTACGTCTTACTCACTGTTAAAGCAGAGAACATTACGAGTACATAGTATTAAAAGATGCAAAAGCAGGGCCAGGATTTAGCTTAGTGGCACCACGCCTACCTCAGAAGTGCAAGGTCCTGAGTTCAATCCCCAGTACAGTAAAAAAAAAAAAAAAAAAGATGCAAAAGCATGCTTTGTCTAGGACCTAACAAATGTCAGATCTAATACATTTTTGATAAAAATAAAACCAAGCAAAAGTTCAAATTAATTCAGTTTCTAATTTATAATACAATGAGATGAAAGAACTCTAAATCTTAAACTAGGAAAAAACAAACAGTAAGAATAGTATCTGAAATAAAATTTCAGAGCCAGGCATGGTGGCTCATGCCTGTAATCCCAGTTCTTGGGAGGCTGAGACAGGAGGACTCGATTACATGGTGAGTTCAAGGCAGGCCTGAACTACATAATGAGTCCCTCTCTCAAAAAAAAAAGTAAAATAAAATTTTAGCTGGGCAAGGTGGCACACAAATGTAATACCAGCTACTCGGTATTACAGGAGGCAGGTATTAATGAGGTAGGAGGATGCAAGTTTGAGGCCAGTCTGCAACTTAGACACCCTGTCTCAAAATAAAATAGAAAGAGGGCCGGGGATTTAGCTCAGGGGTTCCACTGCCTGCCTCGCAAGTGCAAAGTCCAGAGTTTGATCCCTGGTACAAAAGAAAGAAAGGAGAGAGAGGGAGGGAGAGAGAGGGAGAGGGAGGGAGGGAGAGGGAGGGAGGGAGGGAGAGAGAGAGAGAATAAATTTTAATAAGGCCTAGAGACGTAGCTCAGTGTGAAGACCTTGGATTCAATTCCCAGTACTGTGCAAAAAATAAATAAATTCAATTTTTAAAATGGGTAAGGGCCAGATCTAATGGTACATATCTGTACTTCTAGCACTCCAGGAGACTGAAGCAGGAGGATATCAAGGTCAACCTCAGCCTGGACAACTGAGTGACTTAGCAAGACCCTGTCTCAAAATAAAAAATAAAAACACATGAAAAGATGTTCAACCTCACTAGTCATTAGAAAAATACAGGGCTGGGGATTTAGCTGAGTGGCACCGCCGCCTGCCTTGCAAGCACAAGGTCCGGAGTTCAATCCCCAGTACCAAAAAAAACCCCAAATCAAAACCACAATGACATACTGTGTTCCCCAGCCACCAGCATGGCTATTAAACAGAAGGGTCTGGGCATATAGTTCAGTGGCAGAGCTCTTATCTAGCATATAAAAGGCCCTTGGTTCGATCCTCAGTACCAAAAACAACAAATAAATAGAAAAAAGAAAGAGAAAATAGCAAGTGACGCTGAGAATGGTGGAGAAATTGCAACTCTCATAAATTGCTAGTAGGAATGTATAATAGTGCACCCATTACAAAAAAGTTTGGGCAGTTAAAGAAAAGTTAGACTTGTCACGTAACCAAGCAATATCACTTATACATATATTTACGAACTGAAAAGATATGTAAAACTTGTACACAAATGTTTATCACATCATTATCCATAATCACCAACATCTAGAAACAAAAGTGTCCATCAGCAGATGAATGGATACTCAAAAACTGATACATCTATGGAATGGAATATTTATTATTTAGCCATACAGAACAATGAAGTCTTGATACATACTATAGTGTGGATGACTTTTAAAAATACAGACCTAGTGAAAGAAGCCAGAAACAAAAGGCCACATATTATATGATCCCACTTATATAAAATATTCAGAATAAGAAAATCAAAGACAGAAAATAAAAAGCTGAGGAAGAAAAGAAGAGGCAGTGACTACTAATGGGTACAGAGTTTCTCTTTAGGGTGATAAAAATGTTTTGGACTTAACGGATGGTGTTGGTTGCACAACTCTATGCATATAATAAAACCCACTGATGGCGGTACCTTAGTACCTCACTATAGAGGCCTGACCTTCGGTATAAAGCAGGCCCAGTATCGTGAATTGTATATTCTACTCGTGTTAGTGTGTTACTTTTTCTAGCCAGTGAGTAAGTGGCTGCTGATGGGGCAGACTGAATTGCTGGGAGAGGGAGACTGTGGAATGGAGTGAAGGCACTCCTATTTGTATACAATAAAAAGGCATTTCTGTCTCCCCGGATTTGTGAAAAAACAAACAACAACAACAACAACAAAAAACCACTGAATTGTATACTTAAGAGAGTGAACTGCATGGTAAGTGAATTGTATCTCAATAAAACATATTACAAAAATATAAATTAAATAAAACAACAGATTTTTTTCATTTGAGCTTCTCAAATCCTGGTATGGCAGAGTTTAAATAAAGGGCAAAGAAAAGAAAGGAATGAGGGAATTTTAAATTATACAGCAAGCCAAGTGTGCCAGCACACATCTGTAATCCCAGCACTTGGGAGGCTGAGGCAGGAGGATCACTGTGAGTTCAAGGCCAGCTTGAACTACATAGTGAGACCCTGTCTCAAAAAAAAAAAAAAAAAAAAAAAAGCCAGGGGTTTAGCTCAGTGGTGTCATTGCCTGCCTCACAAGCACAAGGTCCCAAGTTCAATCCCCAGTACCAAAATAATAAAAAAAAAAGAAGTCAGCTCCTGTTCACTGATAATAGTATAGTATGGACATCTGAAATTGGGGGCAGGGAGGCACACTGGGGATTGAACCCAGGGCCTTTGCACTGAGCTACAAACCCAGCCCTTTTTTTAAAGTTTTATTTTGAGACAGGATCTTGTCAAGTTGCTAAGTTGCCCAAGCTGGGCTTGAACTTTCAATCCTCCTGGATCAGCCTCCCAGAATGCTAGGATAACAGATGTGTGCCACCACAACTGGCTAATTTATATGTCTCAAATTTTTGAACCTGTATTATTATTGACTCCTAGTGCCACCCCCTACCCCAGTACCGGGGATTGAACTCAGGACCTTGCACTTGTCAGGCATGCACAGTGCCACTGACCTATATCCCCAGCCCTGCACTTGTACTATTATTAACTTCAGAGTTAGTGATTTATTTTTTTAAAACTGCTATCTTTCTAAAATTTATTTTAAAAGCCCAAAAGATCAGATTGTCTCATAGTAAACCCAATTGTAGTTGTATGTTTTATTAGAAGGGGCTCTCTCAGCACCTGCAGATTTCAGCCCTAAACTAAGAAAAAAAATTTTTTTTTTTGTGGGGCTGGGGAATCAAACCCAGGACTTAGTATATGCTAGCCAAGAGCTCATTTGAGTTACATCCTCAGCTCTTTTTATTTCATTTTTGTTTGTGTATTTGTTTTATAGTAAGATTGAACCTGGGGGGTAGGGGGTGTGCTCTAGCACTGAACCACATACCCTGTCCTTTCTATTTTTTAATTTTTTTTGGTACCGAGGAATCGAACTCGGGACCTTGTGCTTGCAAGGCAGGCAGTAGCGTCACTGAGCTAAATCCCTGCCCTATTTTTTAATTTTTGAGACAGGTTCTCGCTGAGTTGCCCAGGCTAACTTCAAACTTGTGGTCCTCGTGCCCTAGCCTCCTGAGTAGCTGAGAGTACAGGTGCCAATGCACTTGGCTCTAAACCATGAAGAAAAATTCTAACTCTTCAACAAATAAAACTACACAGTGAAGCCGGGGATTTAGCTCAGAGGTTCTGCTGCCTGCCTTGCAAGCACAAGGTCCCAAGTTCAATCCCCAGTACCAAAAAAACCCAAAAAAACCCCCTACACAGTGAGGAAGTGACTGTCAAAGAGCCATGATGCTGCCAAGTCTATCTTGCCCACCAACTTGACTCCCTCAAATTCCCATTACTATGCACCATTCATCTCTCTCACCTCATTGTTCATGTAATGTAGATCAAGAGGTTGCCCAAATACTGTTGCCACCTTGTGCTCCACATCTTCATATCTCACAGGCCGGCTGAATGCTATAATTCTGAAAAGAACGTGAGAGTTGGTTAACTATTACTTAAAACACAGTATTTAGAAAGCAGAAGCCTGAGTGTAGTTTCCCTTTCTTTTCAATATAAGATTATCTTTTTTCATTTATTCAGTTTGCCTTTTTCTCTACTGCTTCTTGGGAGAGCTATCCTTTTTTTTTTGTACCAGGTATCGAATTCAGGACCTTGTGCATATGAGGCAGGCGCAGTGCCACTGAGCTAAATCCCTACTGCTTCTTTTTCGTCTCTTCTCTACTTTACCCTTTTGCCCTTCATCTGAGCCTCCCTTAGGTCTGACAATAGCGCTCACAACCATTGTTGAATCCCAACCATTTATTTTACTACTTTAAGCTTGGATGTTTAGGTAGGCCAATGGCAGTATGTATCACAGCAGGCTACTTGATTTAAACACTATGTTACAAATATTCTTGTTAGGAAATATGCTAGAAAACCTAGAAATCAAAGTAGCAGTCTTGAATACATGATCTCAATTTCTAAGTTACTCAACTCTTAAGATCTGAAAGGTCTTTTCCAGTGTTCATTTTTGAACAGGAATATCAATATAGTAGTGATTATTCTCAGAACTGAGATTCACATGATGGGAATTCCCCTTGCATTGATGATATTTGATTAGTTTTCTTCTCTTTTCTTCACCATACTGGGGATTGAACCCAGGGCCTTTGCACTGAGTTATATTTTCAGCTCTTTTTAAAAATTTGAGATAGGGGGCCGGGGATTTGCCTCAGTGGTTCTGCCGCCTGCCTCACAAGCACAAGGTCCTGAGTTTGATCCCCAGTACCAAAAAAAAAGGGGCTGGGGATTTAGCTCAGTGGTTCCAGTGCCTGCCTCACAAGCGCAAGGTCCCGAGTACGATCCCCGGTAGCAAAAAAAAAAAATTTGAGATAGGATCCTGCTAATTTCCCAAGCCTGCGCTCAAACTTACAATCTTCCTTCCTCAGCCTACCAAGTAGCTGGGATTATAGGCAGGTGCTATTGTGCCTTGCCAGATCAGTTTTTTTAAACCACTGTCACATCTGGGCATGTAAGTATTGTTGATATTGAAGCTTTACTGTAGAGATTCATTAGGTCAATTAAAAAAACCAATTTCTATAAATATAAAGCAGAGTAAGACCTTGAGCAAAGAGGTATTAAAATATTTATTAAATATCCCAGAAAAATTAAAAGGTGGGAATAAATAAAACAAGACTAGCTAAATGTTGATAATGTGGAAGCTAGATGACAAGTCCATGGATGTTCAGTATAATATTCTATTCATGTTCACATGTGTTGGAAATTTTCATAATAAAAGGGCTTTTTGTTTGATTGTTTTGGTGGTACTGGGAACTGAACTCCAGACCTTTGCAATGAGCTACATCCCCAGACCCTTTTTTTGTTTTACTGAGACAGTTTCACTAAATCAATAAATTACGAAGAGTGGGCTCAAACTTGAAATCTTCCTCCCTTAGCCTCCCAGAGTACTGAGTTACAGGAGTGTACCACCACATCTGGCAATAATAAAAAATTTTAATCAATATATTAGGTTTAATTATATAGGACTGCTGATGGTCAACCATTTGGGGGGGGTTAGTCAATCATTTTTGATACACAAAGGTAGTAATTTCATAAGGGGTCCAACCTAATATCCTAGAACCTGAATAATTAAAAATAAGCAAAGAGATAAATGGAACAGAAGAGAACATCAGAAAGAAACACAGGCCAGGGATTTAGCTCAGTGGTTCCACTGCCTGCCTTGCAAGCACAAGGTCCTGAGTTCGATCCCTGGTAACCACCTCCCCCAATCTTGCCAGGTGTGGTGGCACATGACTGTAATCCAGCACTGGGAAGGCTGAGGGAGGACTGCCAGAAGTTCGAGGCCAGCCTGGACTACACAGTGAGTTCAAAGCCAGCCTGAACTACATAGTGAGACCCTGTCTCCAAAAACCAAAATAACAACAAAACAAAACTAAAAAACAAAAACAAGAATCTTGGCCAGGCATGGCGGTACATGTCTACGGTCTTCATTACTCAGAAGGCAGAAGTAGGAGGATGGCCTGAAGCCAAGAGTTCAAGACCACCTGGAGCTACACAGTGAGATCCTACCTTTAAAAAGTATGTTACAGGGGCCGGGGATCTGGCTCAGTGGTTTCTCAGCCTGCTGTGCAAGCTCAAGGACCTGAGTTCGATCACAAGTACCAAAAAAAAAAAAAAAGTATGTTACAGGGGAAAATGTCTTCCTAAACATAATATAAACAAAAATCAAGAAGATAGACTTGACAACAAAAATTTAAACTTGATAGAAAAATAAACCATCAATGAAGATTTTAAAAAATATATCAAACTTGGAGAAAATATTTAACAAATATCCATTAAAAAAATAAATGAAGAAAAAAGACAAAAAAACCTCAACAGAAAAAGAGACAATTTACAGAAGAATTAGGAATACACACATGAAAAGATGTTCCATGATTAGGACATTGCATATTAAAACAACCTTCATCTCGGTATGCCTAAGCAGGATGAAATCAGCCTCATGGGGAAACAGCAGCATACAGCCATGGGCTCTATACTGCTTGGCCTCCTCCACAATGACAGGAAGAATTGTGCAGTTCTTTCACATCTTCCCTGCTCCCCCAGAGTGGGAAGTGGTATAACTAGAGGAAGAAGCCATAAGCCACAGGAAAAGAGGGATCTAAACCATTGGATTTTAATAAACTATGACTAAGATAATTCTTTAATGTTTCTCTGTGCTAGGTTGGATCAAATTAATGAGCAGTATAAAAAACCTTCATCGTCTAGAGCTGTGTTATCCAATTTGGCAACCAATAGCCACATGGTTCTATTTAAATTAAATTTAAAATTGATCCCTCAGTCTCACTAGCCACATATGAAAGGCTCACTAGCCACATGTGGTTAGTGGCTACTGTACTGGGCAGCACAAATATAGAACATTTCCATTATAGCAGAAACTTTTATTGGACAGATTTGATAGAATATTACTACAAACCATAATCTGTCCTTCATGTAAAGCCTGACATCTCAGGAAGATAATTCCGCCATAGTTTTTCCTTTGGAAATTATACTGCCAAATATATTGATTTGTCTCCACTAGGAAATCCATTCATGATATATATAATTTTTATATCTTTATTCTCAAATCCACTGTTCCAAGCAGTGATAGTGTTAGTTACTATTAAAGATACTATCTAGATGGGTTATATAGGAAGGTGTTTTCTGGAGCCTCTGGAGAGAAGATAGTTCTTTATTAATTCCTGATATCAAATCATACCCTCACTTCAGGGATTCACCAAGAGTTTAAAGGGGAGCAGCTTTGCTCAAGGACTGTCTAGGCAACATAATGTGACTGTTGCAAAATAAAACAAAGGGCTGGGAGTGTAGCTAGCTCACTAAGGCCATCGGATCAATCCCTAGTAGGAGAAAAAAAAAAAAAGAAAAAGAAAATGGCCTTTCTGGATAAAATACCACAAGTCTACTCCAGATGTTCCTAGCACAATCCTAGAAAAGAATCAGGCTCAGAGATTTAATTCTCCTGTATTTGGTCTGCCAATGAGCCATTCAAAACCCCTAAAAGCCACCTGATAGTCTGATCGAGATCAGAAATCAGGACTTTGATGAAAAATCAAATGAACACTATACAATTGTAATGAGGGAACCTCAATACCCTACTGCTACAAATAGATCAACTAGACAAAAAATCCACAAAGAGATATCAGAACTGAACCAAACTTTTGAACAAATGGACTTAGATGTTTACAGAGTGTTCCATCACATCATCAGAATACACATTCTTCTCAGCTGCACATGGGATATTCTCCAAAATAGACCACATACTAGCTCACAGAACATGCTTAAGTAAATGCAAAGGAACTGAAATTATACCATGCATATTATTAGACCATAGTGTATGAAATTGGAAATCAACGTTGAAAGAAACCACAAAACTCCCACAAACACATGAAAATTATTTTCTTTTTTTTTTTGGTACCAGGGAGCGAACTCAGATCCTTGTGCTTGTGGGGCAGGCGGCAGAATCACTGAACTAAATCCCTGGCCCAACACATGGAAATTAAATAACACCCTCTTGAATAACCAATGGTCACAGATGAAATTAAAAAAGAAATTAGACATTTTTTACAACTAAATGACAATGCCAGTACAACACACTGGAAGTTATGGGGTGCAATGAAAGCAGTTCTACAAGGGAAATTTATAGCGGTGAATTCCCATATCAGAAAAACAAACTGAGCTCAAATAACCTAATGTTGAACCTTAAGCTTCTAGAAAAAGAGGATCAAGTCAAGCCCAAAGCTCTTACAAGAAAGGAAATTATAAAGACCACAGCAGAAATTAATGCAATGGAGACTAAGAAAACAATACAAAGAATCAATGAATTGAAGAGTTGATTCTTTGAAAGATTAAATAAAATTGAGGCTGGGGATTTAGCTCAGTGATGCCATGTCTCCCTTGTAAGCACAAGGTCCTGAGTTCGATCCCTGGTCCAAAAAAAAAAGATTAAATAAAATTGGCAAACCCTTAGCCAATCTCATCAAAAAAAAAAAAAAAAGGAAAGGAAAGAAAAGACTCAAATCCATGCAATTAGGAATGAAAGGGGTGAAATCACTACAGAAATCCAGAAGATCATCAATACCTACTTGAAGAACGTATTCTAATAGGATGGAAAACACAGAAGAAATGGGACTGATTCTTAGATACATATGAATTACCAAAACTGAATCAGGAAGATTTAAAAATTCTAAATAACCCAATATCAGTCAATGAAATTGAAGATGTAATTAAAAACCTACCAACAAGGAAAGGCCCAGGCCTTGATGGATTCACTGCTGAATCCTACAAGAAATTTAGAGAAGATCTAATGCCTCTACTTCTCAAACTCTTTAATGAAATTGAAAGGAAAGTAATACTTCCACATTCATTCCTGGAAGCAAGCATTAACTTGATACCAAAAACCAGAAAAAAAAAAAAGAGAATCAGGCCAATCTCCCTAATGAATATGGATACAAAAATCCTCAATAAGATACTGGCAAACAAAATACAGTGAATTATCAAGAACTTTATATACCATGACCAAGCAGGATTCATCCCTGGGATGCAAGGATGGCTCAACATATGCAAATTAATAAATGTAATACACCATATTAACAGAACCAAGGACAAAAACCATTTCAATAGATGCACAAAATTCATTTGACAAAGTCCAACACCCATTCATCATAAAAACCCTACAGAAAACTGGAATAGATGATCTTTATCTCAATCTGATAAAAGTCATCTATGACAAACCAACAAGCCAACATCATATTAAATGGACAAAAACTGAAAACATTCACTCTAAAATCAGGAACAAGACAAGGATGTCCACTATCACCACATTTACTCAATAGAGTTCTGGAAACATTAGCCAGAGCAATGAGACAAGAGAAAGAAATAAAAGAAATAAGGACAGGAAAAGAAGTTAAATTATCATTATTTGTGATGACATGATACGTAGAAGACTCCAAAAACTCACAATACCTATACTACAAAGCTACTGTGATTAAAAACAGCATGCTAGGGCCAGGGATTTAGCTCAGTGGTTCCACCGCTTGCCTTGCAAGCACAAGGACCTGAGTTCGATCCCTAGTACAAAAAAAAAAACCAGCATGCTGGGCCGGGGATTTAGCTCAGTGGTTTCGCTGCCTGCTGCTCAAGCGCAAGGACCAGAGTTCAATCCTTAGTACCAAAAAACCCCCCCCAAAAAACCAGCATGCCAGTGGCAAAAAAAACAGACCTGAGGATCAATGGAACAGACCAGAACAGAAACAACTCCAAACATACTCATTCACCTTATCTTTGACAAAGGAGCCAAACACCTTTACTGGAAGAAAGATAGCCTCTTTTAATAAATGGTGCTGGTGGGCCAGGGATTTAGCTCAGTGGTTCTGCCACTTGCCTCTCAAGCACAAGGTCCCGAGTTTGATCCCCAGTACCAAAAAAAAAAAAAAAGACTAATAAATAGTGCTGGAAAAACTCACTTTCCACATGCCAAAGACTTAAACTAGACCCGTATCTTTCACCATGCACTACACTAAAACTGAAATGGATCAAAGATCTAAATATTAAAACAGAAACACTAAATCTGCTAGATGATAGAATAGGCAGAACTCTTTAAGACACTGGTGTAGACAAAGACTTCATGAACAAAACCACAACCATACAGAACTAGCGCAAAGAATCAACAACTGGGACCTCATCTTATTAAAAAGCTTTTGCACAGCAAGACAAACCATAGTGTGGGAAAAAATTTTTGGTAGCTGTTCCTCAGACAAAGGACTAATATCTGGAATATATAAAGAACTCAAAAAACACCAGACCCCCCCCCAAATTTAAAGACCCAATCTAAAAATTGGCATCTAAAACGAATAGACACTTCTCAGATGACGTAGAAACAGCAAATAAATATATGAAAAAAATGTTCAAGTTAGGACACACATGTGTAAATATCCAATAGTTTCTCTAGTGTGAGAAACTGAAAGTGTAAATAAGGATTAAAATGATTAAAATGAATAACTGATAATTTGAAATAGGAAGAAAAGGTCCAAAGGGGTAGGGGTGGTGGGAGGGGAAGGGGAAAGGACAGAAGGGAAAGGAAAGAAGGGAAAGGAAAAATTAAGAGAAAAGAAAAAAAATGGAAACAAAATCTATGTAAATAGGGAAGGGGGGACGGGGTGAAGGACGCACAGGTAATGGGGAAAATAATAAGAACCAAGATACATCCTATACAAGTACAGGTACATCAAGCACCCAATGATAAATGTAAACGTATTGTATACCTAAAATGTACCAATAAAAGAATTTAAAAAGAAAAGATGTTCAAAAGAAAATATGTTCAACATCACTGGTCATTCGAGAGATGCAAATTAAAGTAACACTGAGATTCTATCTCACTCCAGAAAGAATGGCTATTATCAAGAAATCAACCAATAACAAACGCTGGCGGGGCTATGGGGAAAAAGGAACCCTTCTACCCGGTTGGTGGGAGTGTAGGCTGGTACAACCACTGTGGAAATCAGTGTAGAGATTCCTCAGAAAACTAAAACTAGAGGTTCTATTTGACCCAGCTATTCCTCTTCTTGGTATTTTCCTGAAAGAATTAAAAGCATCATACCACAGTGATATATATACACACACCCATGTTTACAGCAGCTCCCTCTGTAACAGCTAAATCTTGGAAACAGCCCAAACGCCCATCAACCGATGAATGGATAAAGAAGATGTGGGTTGTTTTCTTTTTAATATAATGGAGTACTACTCTGCAAAACAGAGATTCAAATCTGGAACCACCACCCTATCAGTGTCCTGCCATTAAGGCTTTCAAAAGGAAGGCGATCTTAACCTACAGTCCTCCTCTTTGGGCCCCAGTGGCTAGGGGTGGAGGGTCACCCTTTAGCCCTCTGGCCTTACCCTCTTAAAACAAAGACAAAGTCTGCCCACCAGAATGGATACCTGGCATGAATGAATGGGAAATGTCACTAATTTCCTTTTTTTCTATAAATCCCAATTCTGTAAAAGTGTGTATTTTGAAAGATACTGCTCACATTCCCTGTAAAAAATGAAGCCCACAATGACATCCTCTATAAAACCCTAGGATATAAAATACATGAAAACTAGAGCTGCCTGGCACAGAACAGCTTGAACTTGGCTTCCTGGTACCAACTTTCTAAAGTCCTCAATTCCACACATAGTACACAAATGGTGAAATGCCACAGCTCCTGAAAACAGATCCATAAAAAGAGAATGCACAGTTTTCAAAATCTTGATACCAACATTCTTTCACTCAGGGCTTCAGAAGGCCATTCCTGTCTGACCACCTTAAATATTTGTGGTTTCAATCTGGCAGCTTCTCTGAAACCAAACACATACACTTTCTCAGTGTAAGTTCACTCACTGTAACTGCATACTACTTTGGCAAGAGAGAATTCAGAAGAGTTTAACTGCATAATTAGGCTTCAACACAATTGAGCTTTTCATTTCATATCTACTTCTGAAAATTCTCTTCTACTCCAAGTTTGGCCATCTTTCCAAATCCCATTCAATCAGAGTGTGAAAAGCAGCAATGATGAAGTGGCAATTTAATTTCCTTGTTTCTGCCAGGATGCAAGCTGAGAGCTGTGGACGGAGCTCAGAAGACCTTCCTTCTTCCAGGGCTGGAACAGTCCTAGAACCTATAAGGGAGCAGCAGGACCCTGGTTCTGCAGACCACATTTTCCACAATGTTTCTACCAGGCAGCCTCTAACAACCTTGCAGGCTCGTGAATGGATTTTTAAAAAAGAGGACAGCAGCATATGGAGCTATCTTCAAAGTGGGCTGAAAGGTGCCAGCTGCAGAGCACTCCCAGAATGAACATGTGGAGTTACTAAGGTCCTACAGTGGGACTCTCAAAGCTGAAGACCTTCTCATAAACACACTCTTCACCTCTCCAAATACTCAAAGCACAGGGGAAAAGTGGGGACAGCAACAGGAAGAAGAGGCAAAGAGTTGGTAACTAATACTAAGAGGCACACTTAGGTACACCTAGGCCACACACATACACATACAAGGTCCCATGACCAGAGTCCTGTATCCTTTTTAAACATTTTCCCTCAGACAACTGAGAAATTAAATGGAGTCACATTTTTCTCCATTGAGAATTTCTACTTGGCTTCCCACATAAAATAATGATGATGATGATAACTAAAATGTTCATGATTGGCCAGGTGTGGTGGTGCACGCCTGTAGTCCTAGCACTCAGGAGGCTGAGGCAGGAGGACTGCCGCAAGTTTGAGGCCAGGCTGGGCTACATAGTAAGTTCAAGGCCACCCTGAACTACACAGTGAGAGTGAGACCTTGTCTCCAAAAAAAAAAAAAAAAAGTTCATGACAGAGAAAAAGAAGAGTTTTATAACATTATTTTTACTTTACTAATGAGATAAGATTTAGAATATAAACTGAAAAACTTCCTTTATGTCCTCAAAAGATCAAACTTCCAAAACTGAGGGACTTGGTACAGCTTCCCATGACCTACAGACATCATGAAGAAACTTCCAATTCACCAGCCTGATCCTAAAAGCTGGGCTACTCTACAGGGAATTGGATTGGCACCACATCACTGAACCATCCCAACCTCCCTCTGCTGCCCGCCCACAGGTGGCACAAGATCGGTCAGTTATATGGAAGTCATGATTCTGAGTAGAGCTGGCACCTTCACTTCCTCCTTTAGCAAAATAGCAGAATAGAGGAGAATAATAAAATAGCAGCAGTTAAAATGACTTCAAATTCTAAGACCAAGAAACGAGGTCAAGTGGCAGGCCAAAACAAGGATGAAACTTTCCCCTTTATGAACAGTCAACCCCATTCCTTAGCCATCAGTCCCACAGGGATCATGACAGGTTTCCTAAGCTCAGTGCTTTCTGAGAACTGCAGCACACACAAACACAACTACTGATCAGAAGGCAACTTACCGTCTCTCCCCATTGTGCTCAAACTTGATTCTGACGTCACTCTGCCAAAAGCAATGATACATAGGTTAGAGAGTTCTTTAGTACACACTACTCCATCCATTCCCAAGTAAGCCTTGGGCAGTCCTTTAACAACAGTAGGCAAATACCTCTCACGGCTCCTGGTTCAGTTACTACCCAGAAAGGCATTTCTTTCCAATGAGTTACAACTTCTAGTTCTAATCTCAGAAGCAACAAAGCTCTTGGGACAAGATCCCTAGGTGCCTGCCCCAGCTCAGTTTCTAGATTTATACAGTCTCTACTTCTATAACAGGCTATGGAATTTCTCCTACTATACACTTCCTCACCAGGATACCTTTCCTTCTTGATACTACTAAATAAATCTTGAGGCAGACCACAGGCAAGTTGCTTATCCTCTGTGATTTTTATTCCATTTGTAAAGTGGGGTTAAACATATCTTGCAGAGTTGCTATGAGGACTAAATGAGTTGTTAGTAAAATACCTGACATGCAGTAGACATATGATAAATATTTGTTTGCTTCTGCCGCTGCTATTTCTACCACTATCATGGGATTTCCCATAATCTTCACCAGGCTATCCTAGTGGAATTAAAGGAGGACCCTAAACAAATTACCTTAGACACTGTTCCCAGCTTTCTCCAAAGTGACCATTCTTGGGCATATAAATTGGGAGGGCAGGAATCATGTTTATCTTGTTTCTATATGCCCAGGGCCAACCAAAGGGAATGACATATAATATTTGTTAAGTGGATGAAGGATTGAAGAACAGAACTGAGACTAAATGTCAAAAATATAGGGACGTAGAAATATTAAAATGTTATTTTTAAAATCCAGGAGAAATAAATATTGTAAACATTATTTGAGGGAGTTAGAAAAATGAGAGGAAAGAGATATTACAGAAGAAGACATAGCAGGGGGAAAAGTAAAATTGTCAGGAAACCAGAAAATAATAGATGAAGAGAAGAAAGAATTCATAGTCGCTGAGTAAAACATTATACTAAAAAAGACAAACAACAGACTGTGGCTTATGCTGGGCACAGTGGCGCATACCTATAATCCCACTGCTTGAGAGGCTGAAGCAGCAAGATCTCAAGTGTAAGCTCAAAAGCAGCCTGAGCTACACAGCAAGACCCTGTCTCAAAAAATCTAATACTTGGCCAGGCATGATAGTACATGTCTGTAACTCCAGCACTTGGGAAGCTGAGGCAGGAGGATTGCCAGAGTCTGAGGGCAGCCTGGGCTACATAGTGAGACCTTATCATTAAAACAAAACAAAGACCTTCAAAGCTTCTAAATTGGAAAGCAAATAGCAGTCAGAGATGACAGAAAAAGGAGTTTGAAAGGTAGGGAGAGTACATAAAGGACTCCCTTCTCCCGCAAAGGGCTAGAATTCTCTTCTAGTCTGCTGAATTGGAACAATGGTTCTCATCTACCCTCTAAAAATTACTGAAAACCTTAAGAGCTTTTGTTTATCTGGCTAATTTAAACTAATATTTACCATAATAGAATTACATATATTAATTAAGCTAATCCCCACAACAGGTACTATTACTATCACTATTTTACTGAAGATAAACAAGTTTTACTGAGTTACAACAAGGTTCAGTAAATTCACCCAAGGTCACATCATACTCTTTGTAAAGTAAGAGCCAGGACTCAAACTCTAGAAGCCTGGCTCCAATGGGACCATTGGCAGCAACTGAAAGCAACACTACCAAAGAATCTTATGTGACCTTACTTTTTGGAATTCATGAAGAAAGAGATTAAAAGCTCCCCATATCTAGGGTAATAATGGAGTCAGAACCTAGAGACCAAGATACCAACCACATAGTAAACGGAGGAGCCAGAAGGGGAGCCTTTGGTTGAGGTTGTGGATGGATGGGGCCAGAGAAGGTAGAACAGGAAGGTGTCCCTATCTGACCTGCACTCCAGGTAGAATGTATGCATGTGTACCTATGTATAGTACACGGACAGAAGGTACGGCAATGCAGTGGAGGGAGATGCCATATGGATTCAAGGTTTATATGAGTGACAGCAGTTTTTTCATCACTGTCTTCTTTTTTTCCTTTCCTCTCTATTCTAAGCAACTGCCATAACAAGAGCCCTCCAAAACATGGTCCTTGAGACATGTTGTCATGCTCCGACATGTGGTCTCCAGTTTCTCACTTTCTACTACCACAATGGGCTCTGGAGCATCCCAAGTACTCATTAAACTTAATAGTCCTTTCTGCCCCTGTAGGTAGGCTACCAGATCCTTCCACTGCTCCTGCCTACAGCCCAGTACACCTTAGTGTAGCTCTCATTATTAGTACTTTTTAAATTAATAGATTTTTGGAAGTTTTAGATCTACAGAAAACTTGAGGAGCTAGAGCAGAGGTCCCATATAATCCCCTCATACAACTCTTCCCTATTATTAACATCTTACATCAGCACAGGATGTTGCCTTTTGTTACAATTAGGTTTTTCTGTTGCTGTTGTTTTTTGGGTTTTTTTGAGATAAGGTCTCTCCATGTAGTTCAGACTGGCCTTGAACTCATATGTAACCCAGGTTGGCCTGGAACTCTCAGCAATCCTCCTGCCTTAGACTCAGGCGGAGTGCTGGGATTACAGGCCTGTGCCACCACACCTGGCTAATCAGTTAATATTGATGTATCAACTAAAGCCCATCGCTGATTCAGATTTCCTCAGGTCTTTTTCTGTTGATTTTTATCTAATTTTTTTCAATCTTAAAAATTGTGGCAAGAAGGAACCTCCTCAGTCTCTTTACAGGCTGAAAGAACTAAATTTATTTTATGATGGGCTCTAACAGGAACACAGCTCTACATGAAATTAATTAGAAATGGAACTGAACTTTTGCTCCAAATCACAAATCACTTGTATTCAAGCCTAACCAAGCTTGGGACTACTAAGCAGTACAAAGATGCCTTTTCTGATGCCATGACAGCCATCCCAGAGCAGGATGCAGGCTTCCATGTCTCATGTGATGTGCACAAATCCGCATTTCTCCTGACAGGCTGACAACAATAAGCCATGGATAAGGATGGTTCAGAAAAAGATAACTTGGGCTGGGGATTTAGCTCAGTGGTTTCACTGTCTGCTGTGCAAGCGCAAGGACCCGAGTTCGATCCCCAGTCCAAAAAAAAAAAAAAACTTTATTCAATCTCTTCCTGCCAACTATTCTTCACCTCTCAGAGGCATTTTGTACTGGTAGCCAAGTCCTCTGACTTCTGTGACTATTCTGCCCAGGGAACCTGCCACTACTCTAGCCACTTCTGTTTCCTTGCTGATTCTTTGTGCCCTCTTCTCCCCTCATCCCACATGTAACCATGGGCTTTTAATCTCCAGCTTCCTTTTCCCTTCAACACTTTCTCCTCAGTAGGGATACAATTAATCACAAGTCAATCTCTAAATAGAAGATTCTCAAATCTCTATGTTCAGCCCCAATCTATGAAGCAAAACTTCTTCTGCTTGTCATGTATTTGAGGCAGATATGTAGTTGTTAAAAATGTAGCACTGGGGTCAAATTGCTTACTTTATGCCCTAGCTCTACAGCTTCTTGTGTGATCTTGAACTTGTTATGTAACCTCTCTGTGACTGTCTCCTTGTCTCTAAAGTAAAAATAACAATAGCAGTATTTATCTGATGGATTTACACTTACTTATAATAACAACTGAGTAAAGAGATTAGAATAATACCCAATTTATAAGTGCTCAATAAGTGATAATACAGGCCCATTATGCTTGAATCAAAACCACCAAGGCCAACAGTTTTTCAGAATCCACATTTAGGACTTATTGAGGTAGTGTGGTATGTATTCTATATATCATGTGATGCCTTCCCTCTTCCCAGAGGAGTGAGGGGGTGGCTGGCATAGCACTCCTATCAGAGAGGCAGAATGCTCACAAGTATTTCCTGCACTCCCCTGCATTTCCTGAAGTTAGTTTAGGTATTTTTTCCCCTGCTTGCCTAGTTCTGAACAAGAGCTGGGAAGAGAACTGATTCTAAACTTTTCCCTAGCAGCCATATGGCCCAAGACAGTGAGGCCCCCTCCACCGAAGTTGCTAAGTGACTATAAAGAACACTGTCTTCCCCTCCATACTAGACATATCATCATAAGTTTCTACAGTTTGCAGTTTGTCTGTTAACATAGTACAAACTAGTTATCCAAGCTATCCAATTTTTGTAGTGAAAGTATGAATATGTATAATAAATGGGATGGAGAAAGACTATAAATATCACTGGGTCTGTTCAGGCCAAGTTTTGCTGCCAAATGAGTTTTCTGCAAATCAAAAAAAACCCCAAAGCTTTAGTTTGCAGAATTCTTTGGATTTCAGACTGCACAGAAGAGACTGTGGACTTGCAAAAATCAACACACATGGGCCAGGGATGTAGTTCAGTGGCACCATGCCTGCCTGGCAAGCGCAAAGTCCTGAGTTTGATCCCTAGTACTGGAAAAAAAAAACCCCAAAACCAACCCCCACACCCCCCCCCACACATCCCTCACATACTTTCAAAGTTTTTTTCCACTGTAATCTCAAAACTTAACCTGGCCATATATATCTACATTAACTACCCTCCAAAATTAGTTTCCCTTCTCAGTGTTGCCACTTCTAGCTTTAGTACTGCTGTTCTCTCAACTATACATAGTTAAACTCTGAGTTTTGCTTGATCCTTTCTCCCTCAGACAGACATCAAGTTCCAATTCTCGCTTCAAAGGCCTCCAGTATGAAACTTCACTTTCCATTCTTTCTGACATCTTGTTGGTCACCTGGATTCCAAAAACCACCTCTATACTTCTCAGCTTCCCCCTTCCAGCCCACACTACATTCCTCTACAGGTCTAACCATCTTATCTATCTCATTCAACATAAGCTTTCCTTAATCAAAAAGTAACCAGTGATACCCATGGTCTACGGAATAAAGTCTAAATTCTCTGCTATCATTTGAAGTCCTCTAAAATTTAGGCTCATTTAGTTTACCTAACCATCTCACACTTTTTGTTCCCCATGGTAACCCTCCTCTCCAACCAGATCAATGCTCTCCCTTATTTTCTGAAATGCAGTATACCATATTCATTCCTTCTTTGTAGACCTTTTGAATCATCTGCTTTATGACCTGGAGTGTCCCCTTCCTCCTCCCCAACCAACTAAACTTTTATACAACCTTCACAGCCTGGCTCAAATGCCACCTCCATTTGAAATGACTCCTTAGTGCCTTTGAACCAAGCTTTATACCTTTTACTTTCCTGGTTTTCTATAGCACTCACTTTTTTGGACCATACAATTAATTAGATACAATCACATCCAACCATAATCTCTTTTTTGTGTGTGTATTTCTCATTTTCCTAAATAAGACTGTATAATTCCGGGAGTACAAGGCACATGACCTATATTTTTTACATGTGTCCATCTAAGAAGGCTGACTATAGGAATAACGTTGAACGGAATGAAGAGGAACCACAGATGCTGAGAAAAAAAGTTCAAAAATTTACAAAGGTTCAAGTCTCCTCCTCATCACAGTTAACTGGTGAGAAGAACAGTGAGAGTCACGCTCAGAAGAGGAACAGGTTATAGTAAAAGAAAAGGAAAAAAACAAAGAAGGCAGAGGAAGAAGAAGAGAAGAGGGACAGAGCAGCCCTTAAACTTAAGCAGAAATCACCCTCTCAAAGTCTGTACTTCATGGTTGAACATGTAATCTGAGAGTGCTCTGGGGAATCCAGTAAAATCAAACTATTTATTAAACAAAGGTTTATGAACTAATTTGATCTGGCAAATGCCTCAGCCGTTATCTTTCTTATCCTCTCTCTGATTTGTATTACCCCCTGTTCTTGTATTTGCTGTATATAACTTGGATAGCTCTTTGGAACTGCAGTCTTTATTTTGCCAGACAGTAAATAAATAAAAGAAAAACACAACAAAAATAAAAATTTTATTTGTAATCATGACTCAAGAAAGTCAGAAGAGAACAACAGAAGAAATGATTATGAATCAATCTTACAAAATAAAAGGTCAGGCTTGTGTGTTATTGTATATCTTATGTTCAAGCTGGCCAGCCCATCTTATCAATAATCCTCAAAAGAGAAAGGAAATTCTGAAGAGTTAGGTCTATCACTGTAAAAGCAAAAGACAGTCTACTCAATCACTGACCCTGCTATGGGTGAGTCCTCTGGGACTGACAGCAAAGGCCCTGCCCTGCTGGTGTTTTCCATAAAGAAACCAGCTTTTCCATTCTGAAGGGCCTACTAGTAAGTATTTGGAGAGGCAGATCCAGATCCCGGGTTCTGTTTAAGCATCTACCTAACATTTTGATAAGATCCACTGTGGTTTTCAGAAATTAGGCTAGATTCAGAAGTTTGCAAAAGACCATCAAGCAAATGGTAACAACAAGGGTGAGAAAACCCATAACCCAAGGTTATATGACTTATATTTGGTAAAACTTCTCTGACAAGGAATCAGAAGATTTAGGTTTGCTATCTGGCTCTACTTAATACCTCTGTGTAAAATCTCTGGAAATCTTAAAAGTATTATGCACATGCTTATAATTGTTGATATTATTAACTGTTGCTGTGGAAGGCACTCTGTAAATTGAAAAATCATATGTAAACAGATGGTTAACAAAAACTCTAGGACTTCTAGGCTAGTGTTCTTTCACTATATCAAATTATCAGCCCCACAAAGAACCAGCACCCATAAAGCACTGAGTATATGACAGCTGATGGGATGTTGCCCACTACAGCTTACAAAACCATACACAGACCCAAGCCATAACTAGGATGGGTCAAACATCTAATCATGCTGCAGGTCTCCAGAGATCTAATATACAGAAGGGAGAATGCAGAGAAGACAAGAATCTACCTCTTAGCTGAGTAACCCATTATCCATGTACTCCTACAGCTCCTCAGAATGCTTACTTGTTATCAAATGCATTCTCTCTTTCAATTGGTTACTCAGCTTGTTTATTTAAGGAAATGGATATCTAAGATTCTGCCAAGAGAGACTGAATTAGGTTCTCTAGTTCTTCCAGTACTCAGCCCTCAAACAATTCCATCAATGAACTCAGCTCCTTGGCTTTCTTAGCTGTGCCAAGCATGAGTCCCGTGAAGCTGTGCCAATCTCAACTCGGTTTTTGTAGCCAGCACCACCATTCTCACACTGAAGGACTGTTTGCCTCTGCCAACATCATTCTACCCATGAATAAACAGCCTTTATCGCTAGCCAAAATGCTTGGGTTACCTTCAACTGTGACTCTGCAATTTGAATCTTTAGCTCAATTTGACATTTCTTAACCCAGTTTGGCTTCTCTTAGCCTTCAAATTAGTTTTTGATCTTTCAGTCCTCTCTCTTCCTAAGCATGGACTTTCTGGCAGAAGAAATGGTAATGAAAAAAAAGTCAAAAGAAAAACCAAAACCCTGTTCCATTCTATCCCAGGCCTATGCTAGGAGAAACAATAATAAATGTTAATTTACTCAGTAAATTGCAAACTTTAACAGATTATTAACATGACGAGGTTCTTTTTATTACACTAAATTGCAAATACCTCTCCCCCATGCATTCCCCACACACCTATCTCACTCAATTTCTCCAGAAGTGAATTCTCTTTTTGCTTTCAGGAATTTGCTCTCTTGTTCAGAAGCTGCTGTACTTCTCAGGAGATAACATTTTACAACCTTGACTTCATTAAGGGGAGAAGCTATTTTGACATTTTCATTGCCCCTTTACCTAATATTACCCAATATTAAAACTTTGAGCTTTAATTTCTAAACAGCCATATTATTTCTACAGTTTCCCACTCCCCAAAGAACAGAATGTTAGGATTCCCACCGATGAGTTTATCACAATGCATAGAAACTCATGACCTGTGTAGAAGGAATGGATGCATCGATCTATACCTTTCTAAAGAGACATTTAATTTACCCCCTCCCCCCCTTTTTTGGTGGTATTGGGGATTAAACTCAAGGCCTCCACACTGACCTTTATCCTCAGTCCTTTTTTTATTTTTTATTTTGAGGCAGGATCTCGCTAAGTTGCTAGGTTGTTCAGGCTGGGCTTCAAATTACAATTCTCCTGCCTCAGCCTCCCAGGATGTTAAGATTATAGGTATGTACCACCATGTCCACCTCCATATACTTAATTTCTTGCCCAACAAATCAGCAGTCCCTTTTAAGTCCCTACTGTATTAGATAGTAGAACTTTATGTACTATGTAAGCTTTACAATATATAAAGTTGTACTACCAACAGCCACCAGCCACATGTGGCTAAATTAAAATTTTAGTTTAATAACAAAATTTAAAATTAAGTTCCTCAACACCCATAAGTGGCTAGTGGCAACTATAATGGACAACACAAATATAAACATTTCTGTCATCATCAAGTTTATTGGACAACATTAATAAAGGCTCCTTATCATCTTATATCATCTAATTGTATGGTAACTAGAATAACCAGTGCTCCCTACAAATCCACCAAAACCTCTTGTCTGGGAAATTAATTTTACTCTTCTAGCATGAGAAGCAGAATTTAAAAGCACATTTCAGCTTTAACAGGCAGTATGGGTCCTTACCAAAAATTTCTTTTTTTCACTGGCCCCTGCACATGAGCTTGTTGTTATTGTGGGGCTGTTCAGAAGGGCTGAGCTGCTGCTGCTGTGTTTTTTCTTTAAAAACAAAAAAACTGAGGTTAATAATTTGTATCCTCCATGCAACAGAAGAAAGTTTGACATTATTCAAGCATATTGCAGCTCTAAAGAGCTGATAGGTCTTGTTAAATTTACTTTCTGTCAATCCTTTTCACAACCTCATAACCACTGATTTTACTCCACTAACACAGCAGCAGGCACAGTAAGAAGTGAGGACTTCTCCTATGGTAGCTTTTAGTCTTGAAACAGGATTCCCAAAAAGTAATGCCCCCCTTAAGGACTACTAGGGACTACTCCAGTCCTCTTTTCCCCAGAGTGGTCCCTTTGAGTCCTCCAAGAAAGCTTCCCCTTTTCACCCACTAACTGCTATCCATGCTAATAGTCATTTGGAGAGAGATCAGCTAACTAGAGTGGCTGTGCACACGGACAGGAAGGAAAGTGAGGTCATTAGCCTCAAGCCTGGGGGAGGGGACCTGCTTCTGGTAAAATGCTCCTTCAAAAAGTGGCTCTGAATACAAATAAGTTACTTCAAGGGAAAGCCCACACAATTAGAGTAATGTATGAGAATAGTACAAGAATGGTCTCTAATCTGTTCCTACCCCAGTTTTGTAAGATCAAAGCAGCTTTCTAAACTAATCCTTCTGTTATAACATGAAACAAAAAGACCCCTCGCTAGGTTCCCTAGAATTCCTAAAAGCAGGAAATACTCTAGAAGGCAGACCACAGATAGAAAAAGTTCTAGAGCCTTATACAGTGGTGCTTTCATAAATTTGATTTTTTTCCATGATTCTGGTTACAAACTGAGTTGGATGAGAACCAAATCAAATTCAACAGTTAGGTTCAATGTTGACCTTATGGGGAAATTTGATTCAATTCTTGTTCAGTTCAGTTTGTGACCAGAATCATGGAGAGAACTGAGTTTATGTACCAAGATACCACTGTACCTTCTCTAAGATCCAAAGGTACCTCTGAAGAATTGGCAGACAAGATGTAAATGAGAGAGGAGGTTAGCTGATAAGAGAGAGAACCACAAGGGAGAATGTCAGGGAGAAATTTTCATCAAACATGCCCAACAGACCCATCAGATATAGCACTGGATACCCACTAAGTGGGAGAGGTCCCCATTTGTTCACTCTTCTCTGCAGGCCTAAGTACCCAGGAAACAAGACAGTAAATGACACTAACAGTGAGTGGAAGATTCTCAATGGCACATAAATTTAAATGTTAACAAAAACAGGAGTTTGGGATTATGAATCTGAATAAAATAATTGCTAAATAATCAGTAAAGGAAAAAATTATATAAATACTATCCCCATAACAAGTGAAGGAATTATTCTCCGCAGATGAAATGCTATGCATAAGGCTTTGGGACTCCAGATCATGGACCCATATGCGGTTGGCATATACCACCATTTAACAGACTGAAAGGAAAGGACCAACAGTATTCAAGGCTGGTATTTGAGTAGCCTTGGCTTTTCACATAGTTCCATTTGAAAATCCCTCCCCAACAAATCTAGATAACCTCTGCCAGAGCCACACACACCTGCTTATTTGGGTGACTCGTGTCCTTGTTCTTCATGGTCTCATATCCAGACACCCGGGGACGTCGACTCATCTGGAGAGCCACCAGATCCTTCATGATCGAGTCCAATGCCTCCTGCTCATCTGCAATGGAAGAGATCACATGAGCTAAGACACCTTAATACACAGCAAACCGCTTCCACAAATTATATAACACTCAAGGAGTTCTGTCCAGGTAAAATGACAGATCTAGTAACCATAACCACACAGCGGATGCCTCCCAAAAGTAGACAACTGAGGTTAGATTATGGCAATTTGAACTTAAATGAATTCTTATCAGCCCTCCAATCAGATTTCTGTTAGCAATATATACCAACTAATTATGACCAAGGGAGGTGCTCAAACAATTTGTCCAGTTCCAGAGAAACTCAACCAGGAAAAATAGATGAAAAATTGAAGTGAAGAATTATACAGTATAGTGTATAGTAGGGTATTAAATGAAAAGATAAATTCAGAGAAAAGTGATTAAGGGATAGTCAGCCCCAGTCCTATTCTTAAAGCATCATATGTAGGAAAATATATCTTAAAAGGTACCAAACAGGAGGGCTGCAGGTTTAGCTCAGTGGTGCCCCCACCTGCCTCACAAGCGCAAGGTCCCGAGTTCGATCCCCAGTACAAAAAGAAAAGAAAAAAAAGGCACCAAACAAGGAAAGCCTAGCCTTTGAAGGGTGCCCCATAACTCTTTACAAGTTTACAGGCCTTCTGCTTCCTATAGTAAAGTCAATGGGTAATATTATTGTTTTCCTTCCCTAACTGACCAAGCAATGTATTGTTTCTACCTTAGTGGAATTATTTTTAATTCCCTTTTCTTCTAATAGCATGAAGTACTAAGTTCTCATGCACTGAAAACAACTGGCCAAAACCCAGAATCCAAACTACCCCAATTCCAAGTTTTACAAAATTCCCCTGGTTCCTCTAAGAGGATCTTTGTCCATTCAAGTAACATTTAGAGGTTTAAAATTATCTAGAATGTGAGAAATGAACTGTTTCACTTACTTTGGTGACAGATGACTCACTTGGAAACTTTAAAAGAAGTTGGTATAAGCAAGACATAGAGGCAGGGGCAGGAGGATTGTGAGTTTAAGGCTAGTATGGGCTACACAGTGAGTTCAAGACCAGCCTGAAAAAAAAAAAAAAAAACCAGCCTGAACTACTGAGTGAGACTGTCTCAAAAAAAAAAAAAAGAAAAGAAAAAAGAAAGAAAGAAAAAGAAAAGAAAAAGAAAAAGAAAAAGAAAAAGAGAAAGAAAAAGATTTCACCCAGGGCCAGGGATTTAGCTCAGTGGTTTCATGGCCTGCTGCGCAAGCGCAAGGACCCAAGTTCAATCCCCGGTACCAAAAAACAAACAAACAAAAAAAAGATTTCACCCAAAGAGTGCCTATCTTCTTCCCTTTATCCTTATCCTTTGAGAATACGCTAATACCCTGTGAAAAAGAAAGAATAAGCATGAATCTAATCTGTTCTCCCACATTATTTCCCTCTTGCCTCTTTTTAGATCAATCTGTTCAGATACCTGTCATTCCCTCTAAGGATATGTAGGAAAGGAAAGACAAAGGTACCTACAAAAAGATTTCACCAGTTTAAAAAAAAAGTAAAACCAAATTTAAAACTTGCAGGGAAAATACCAGAGTAGCCTATCATATGATTTCACTTCATTTCACATAGAGTGACATATACCAAAAGCATTCAGTAAAGGGAACAAATGAGGAGGAAATATGTATCTCCAAAAAAAAAAAAGTAGTCAAAATTAAAACATATAAATTCCATCAATTATTTCATATTTCTAGTAATTTCCCTACAGATTCCTTAAAGTAAGTTTGGGGCTCAGGATGTATCTCAGTGGTGGAGGTGCAGGAGAATGTGCCTGGTTTTTTGTTTTGTTTCTTATCCTTACAACCAAGATTTAAAAACTAAAGCATAAGACTGGAGGTGTAGCTAAGTGGTAGTGAACTCGCCTAGCATGCACAGAGCCTTAGGTTCAATTCTCAGCATTATAAACAAACAAAACCTATCCTATGGTATAATATCTAAGCTAGGAAGACTAGCTTATGCATACAAGCTCACATAAGTTGACCTATATATCATTAAATATAATGTAGGTAAAATTAATTGAGAGGCTGGGGACATGGCTCAGTGGTAGATATGCTTTTTTTTTTTTAGTATTGGAGATTGAACTTAAATGCTCTACCAATGAGAGCCATCTCTAGCTTTTTTTTTTTTCTTTTTCCTATCCTAGTTTTATTTTAAGACAGGGTTTCACTAAGGTGCCCACGCTAGCCTTGAACTTGCCAGCCTCCTGCCTCAACCCCCCTCTCAATCCCCATAGCTAGGATTATAGGTGCACGTGCATGTGTGTGCACACATGCACACACACACGCACACACACACATGCACATTTTTCAAGTCAAATCTACAGTTATGACTGGAGAAATCATTTCTTATTCTTTGGAAGATGCTATTATTATAAGAGCTGGCTTGTTAGGTTGACAAATTCTGCTAACCTGGCATTATTTAATGGATAGACTTGTTTGGTAGTTCTACCATGAGAACACACAACAAAAATGGTTTGGCACTATTGCCTGAAATATGGAACAACTGACAGAAATGAAATAGGGTTATAGAATCTGATTAAGTCACACTAGAAGCAGACAAGTTCTTCAAACTGAGACATGGATAAAAGCAGGAAGTAAATTAAGTGGCTCTTTTAAATATTTCTTCCTGGATTAAGATTTTTAACTGAATTATACTTCTTCAATGGGGCAGTCCTTAAAAATCAAGCAAATAGGGGCCAGGGATTTAGCTCAGTGGTTCCGCCACCTGCCTCAAAAGCACAAGGACCCGAGTTCGATCCCTGGTACCAAAAAAAAAAAATGCTGGATATTATATCGTCAATAGGAAAAGGTCAATGGAAAAAGACTGGAGGTCACTTAATCTATTCTAGTATTTAATTTTATTCCTGAACTTTGCTAAATCATTAACGATTTACTGAATACTTACCATATATTATACAGAAGAAAGTTTTAAAAGCTACTTCAAGGTGTTCAAGCTCCAGGGGTAAAGGATAAATAAGACACAAATATAAGGTTATAGAACAGAGTGAATAGGCAATATACAAACCAGGGTACATAAACACAAATATATAAAATATATTTTTTAAATGTGAGTAGCAAGAGGTTGTGTAGATGATTTTATATAATTACTAACAGAATAAAGATTCTTCCAGAAAAGCAAACTATTCCAGCTTTCTGAGGAGAAAAGAAATTAGTATGCAAATAAGGGATAGAGGGGGAGCTGGGCATGGTGGGGCAGCCTGTAAATCTCAGTGCTACAGAGGCTGAAGCAGGAGGACCATCACAAGTTTTGAGCCCAGCCTCAACTACATAGTGAGACCCTGTCTCAAAAAAACAAAATAAAATAGGGGGGATAAAAAAGGGCTCATGACTGATCAATGAGTAATCCTCATCAAGTAGAGTGGGAAGAAGGGAAATTGACAAAAAAATGCTTTAAGAAGACTGGAAAAAACAACACCGAGAGGCCAAGAGCAAAAAAGGGTAGTGGCAAGGATAGGCCAGGCAAGTCCTACAGAATGGTAGCGGCAGAAACTAAATTTTAAAGGGAACCTAGAGGCTGAAGGTAAAAGCTGGAAGTAATAGAAAGTAACTGCATATTTGTGAACTTTACACATGAACAACTTAGGGTAAGGGTAATAATGCTATAATCGTGAAAAGACTTCCTAAAGATAGGGGTGGTCTGACATACTTTAAAAGCTGCCAAGAAAAAGTATAGAGAGGAAGAAGTTAATTTCTAAAGATTAAGAAGTTAGAAATCGGGCTGGGGATTTAGTTCAGTGGCACCACACCTGCCTCACAAGCACAAGGTCCTAAGTTCGACC
>NW_004624849.1:1105364-1123614 GCF_000247695.1 Heterocephalus glaber | reverse complement strand
TATATTTGCTGCCCCCCACCCCCACCCCGCCACAAAAGTTAGAAATCTAGGAAAGGGAGGAGTATTCACAGAAAATAGAAAGGGAAAGCTGGTGTGGCGGCACACACTTTAACTTCAACACTTGGAAGGTTGAGGCAGGAGGATCGAAAGTTTGAAGACTACCTGGACAACATAGTGAGATCTTTACTTTAAAAAAAAAGTATGCTCTTAAGCAGTATTTTTGTTTTTGTGGGTTTGGGTTTTTGTTTTTGTACATAGGATCTCACTAAGTTGAATAGGGTGGACTTTCAATCCTCCTGCCTCAGCCTTCCAAGGAGCTGGGATTAGAGGTGTGTGTCACAATGCCTGGCTCTGTTTTAAACAAATAAGTAACCATCATTCCCCAGGCAAGCATTTTTTCTTCTCCTATACCCTGAGCTATGAAGTGGATCTCTCTCTTTAGCTCCAACAGAAATTCACCTATCCAGCTTCAGCTATTACTACTATCTAAAAAAAAGGAGGGGCAGGAGATTTTTGACGCACTTCCATTTATGAGTTCCCTTGGCTAAAAATCCAGAAAACTTGCCGGAAGCACCATGTAGCCCTACAAACATTGTCATCCTGCAAGATGTGTATGCCACACATTCTCTTTTTCATATATACAAATCCCCAGAGAAATATTTTAGTCTGTTTTCACTGAACTAATTGATATTACTAATTCATTTTGCCAAGCTCTACCTAGCTCTGCCAGATCATCTGATCACACTGTTCAACCAGAAGACCCTGTGCTTCAGGGTCCGAGTCAGGTTTTCCTTTTCCTTTTCATGGCATTTCACATAGTCCCACTGCCTCCACCCTGTCATACCCAGGTAAACATCATTTTACAATAATTATGTGCAAATAAGGACCAATCCTCAAATCACAAGACATTTTTCTCCCTCAAGAATATGGCTGAACATTTGCTAAATCTCAAAGTCAAATTCTGGTGTTTATTTTTCTGTTCCTAGGATATATAATACACATTCAATATTAATTGGTGATTCAAAATTTAAAAATACACATTACAAAGTAAACCACTGCTCCCTCATAAGAATCAGTATACATGTTTTACTTTAATATCTGATGTAATCAAACTAAAGAACTATATGTGCTAAACTACAGAAATGCTTTCTGCTTCCTGTGTACTTTTACACACTTTTGACAAAATACTGTACCTACACTTCCTGGTTGATCATCCCTAATGCAAGAATTCAAAGTCTAAAATGGATTAGGGATACTCAACCAGTGAAGTCTATGCAAATATTCCAAAATCCAAAAAAAAATCTAAAATCTGAACACTTCTTGTCCCAGGCATTCTGGATAAAAAATACTCATCCTACAGTTGTTTATATGTTTCTGGTTTACATTACCTATCTATAACTTCTTGGGACAGGATAATGCAAGTACAGGGATTAATGCTATACCTAGAACAAAAGCACTAGATAAATGCGCAAAGAATAATTAGATAACTTACTAGAACTAGGAAAACTGCTTCTTATCCTCTGTATATTCCCCCAAGTAATCCTCAGATGGATATTTACCTTTTAAAAATGCCTAAAATTCAGTTTTAAAATCCAACTGTCATTTAAAAAAAATGTTAGAAATCCAGTCAGGACATAGCCATGTTGATTTATCTTCCCCCCCCCCAGGTACTAGGACTTGAACTCAGGACTTTGCGGTTACCAGGCAGGCTTGGTGCCACTGAGCTACATCCCCAGCCCTTGATTTATTAAATTGTAATCATTTCAATTAAAATAGCTGCTGGGCTGGGTGTGGTGGCACAGGCCTGTAATCCCAGCACTTGGGAGGCTGAGGCAGGAGGATCACCTCAAGTTCAAGGCCAGTCTGAACTACATAGTGAGAACCTATCTCAAAAAAACCCCAAAAAACAAAAACAAAACAGTTGCTAATCATTCTGAGTCTACACAGGTGGTCCAAGTCTAGCCAAACTGAGTTGAGACTGGTCTTACAGGGACCTCCAACAGCTTGGGAACCCTAGACACAGATTTCTCTTTGCAAATCACAATGATTGTGATTTGAAACCAAGTTCTCAACCCAGAAACAATCTTTAATCCTATAATCAGTTCACTATAGTTTCCCCTAACATTTCCAAGTCATTACACATTTTGCAGTAACATATCCTACTAAGTTTTAGACTGCATTTATGAAAGACTAAATAAACACAAGTGAATAAGTCTCAGGTATTAGTAACAGCATTTTGCTACTATAATTACTAAAACTGGGAGAGAATCCTAGTGTGACCAAGAAAAACAACCAACCTGCCCCAATTTTTTAAAATAGCCACATGATATCAGAGGCAAAAACAAAACAAAAAAAAACCCAAAAAACAAAAACCAGAATATTTCCTATTATTTACAAGGATAAGTTTAGTTTCCACCAGAAATGAAGTAGGGTCAACAGCCAGTATAACATCTAACCTGTTTTTATTAACAACCCAAGCTGTCAAACAAGCTTGAGTCTGGAGCATAGAACAGTTCAGGAAATATAACTATTAACCAAAGAACCTGCAAAGCAGGGATGCAAATTTAGTCCTTTCTTCACTGGGCTTAAATTTAACAAGTTTAATCAAAATATTAAGGAGTCCATGTTTCTTTTTATCAAACCCTTAAATTTGTTTATTTAGTTTGGTGCTGAGGATTGAACCTAGAGGCTTTTGCTTGCTAATGAATTTATTTAGAACTACAGCAACCAAAGCAAACTAACTAAACTGGAGATTTGAATTTTTATCATTTATATCATCAAAATGTAACTGGTATTTCAAAAAAGCTGTGTGTCTGTGTATCCTCACTGAGCCCTAATACAAAACAATAAGAGCCAAGGGTCTGACAGAATTCAACATTAATTGTGTGTAAAAATCATCCATAGAAAAGAAAGAGAAAGGGAATGGTATGGAGAGAAAGTGCTAAAGAAAGCCAGGTCAGTAGTTCCTGCTATACTGCAGCCTCCAGACAAAGTAACTCTCCCTTTACTGTTCAGTTTCTTCATGTAAAACTGACATGGAGACAAATGAGAAGACACTGCTGATACTTTTTTCTTTGGGGCTCTACTTATATATTTCCTTTCCTCTCCATTACTGTTTCTCCATATACTCACATTTAAACTTTTTGAAGATATCTTAAAACATGAAAACAGGCTCACACCTATGAAATGTAGCCCTCATCTCTATGAGGGTGGGCTTACTGGTTCTGCAGTCAAAGTGTGGAGTAGGAGCTGGGTGTGGGTATGGTGGCACACACCTGTGATCCCAGCACTTGGGAGGCTGAGGCAGTAAGATCCCAGCCTAGACTATGTATAGGGATACTTCTTCTCAAACAACAACAAAAAAAGGTGTGGAGTGGGGAGACTGTACACTCTCAAGTATTTCACATTTCCCTGAGTCTTAAGGCTACCTCCACAGGACAAGAGGAAAGACTAATTAGAAAGAATATTACAATACAGGCTCGTAATTCAATTCAAAGATTTAGTTCCAATTCTATAACACAAGACAAATGTTAGAAGCCCGGGGAGAACAAAAGAATTCTGTGCCTCATTTGTAGGAAATGTTCAATAAATAATAGTTGAATTATATATTCAAATATCAGAACTTAATTGGATTTCTTTTATGCCTGTCATGGGAGACCTCCAGAAAAGAAAAGAAAAAAAAAACAATTAAAAAAAGCATTTCTGAAGTACAGCATGAGAAGGAAACAGTAGGCTCAGCAAAATAATAAATCTTTCCCAAACTGTATAAGAGACACCATGAAACAGAGCAGGCCAATTCATTCAAAGTCAGTGTGGAGATGGGTCACACATGAGTATATCTGGTCAATATGACACAGCATATACACTTAGCCTCCTGCAAAAATGACTTGGTCTTACTATGGGACAAAGCAAACATTAACAATCTTCTTCACATGGGGAATTTCACAGAAGCAATTATTGATTTTGCAAAAGATCTTTACGTTCATTAAAGTTTATTCATTTATCATTTAGGTCAATACCAAATATTCTGCAAAACTTGCGATTAGAGACGATAGTATCACAACACCTGTAGCGACAGGAGAGGCAAATTACACTTAAAATGTTATTTGCCGGGTAATTTGGTCAAGAGTAATTTCCTGAAGTACCAAAAACTATGCGAAATATAATTCAGTTCAAATGCTGCGTTTGAAAGACATTTAAAGATTTTCTTAGATTACATCTTCACAGCCGGAATTGCAAACACTGACAACAAGGAAATGATTTCATAGAGATTCTCTCGTGAGGTCAATGTTCTTTCAAAAGTAACAGGGATACCATGCGATAAAAATAATAGAACTAAAACACTGCAACCAGATTTTCGAAAAAGTAGGATATGAACTATAACCAGCAGCACCCGGCCATTTCCAACCTCCAGCAATCTGCGTGCAGCGCGCATTTCTCAACCGCGCGATGGGTAACAGATCTGCGTTTAATCACCGCGTAGCGAATCTCCGCTCGCCCTCCCCCCAGCGCCCGGCTGCCCACAGGGCTGGAGAGCAAGCCCCGGGAACTCTCACAGGCCAGCCTGTGTGAGCAAAGGGAAGGAAATGACACAGGCAGGAAAAAAAAAAAAAAAAAAAAAGCAAATCAAGGAAAAGACACAACAGCAGCTGGGCCTGCACCAGCCTACAGCCCCAGCCCCACATTGCGCTCTCGTTCCCCCGCCCTCGGGCTCGTGGGCCGGCTCGCAGGGGTCGGAGCGAGCTGCGGGCCGAGCACCGGCCCTGGTCGGGCCGCCTTCGCGCCACCCGGAAGGAGGGCTGCCGAGTGCGATCGGAGGGCCGGGCCGCCCTGAAGGCTCGGGACGCCACGAGCTGGCAGACAGGGACTGCGGTCCGCAGCCCCAGGCCGGGCGGGCAGTCCATGCCTGTCAGGCTGCGGCCCAGGGTCCTCCTCCCCTCAGCCCGGGGTGGGGCGTCGCGAGGCAGCGCGGGCACAGGCCGGGGCGTTGGCGACACTCACCCATGGTGGCGACGACAGCGTCTCGGGCCCAGAAGTGTCACCTTCGCAGCCGGGGCTGCATGCCGGGGGCCCGGGCGGCAGGGACGGCGGCGGACCTGGCTCCGCGCGGGGGCCGCGGGCTGCGCTCCGGGCCCCTGCCGCCTCCCCAGGCTCCGGCTCCGGCTCCACCCGCGGCCGGGCGCTGTGGCATGGGCAGGGTGGGCCGCTACATCCCGGGCACTCCCGGGCTAGGCCTAGCCCGGCCTCGGAGGCGCCGCTCTGCCCGCCCGCCAGTCCCCTACTCCGCAGTCTCTCGGTCCGGCCACTGTTCTCCACCTCAAGAACGCTCCGAAAAACAAACCACTGGTCGCGTAGCTCTCCCACTGCCTGTCACTCACCCTAGCACGCACCAATCACAGGCAGCTACTGGACCTTTGCACCACCCCCACTCACTTCAGCAGCCAATGAGGAGGAGGAAGTCGGCTGCCTCCACCGCCCCCTCCCCACCTCTCTTCCAACACCCTAACTCTCAGCAGCCAGCTAATCATCAACACCACACGATGAATCAGTCCCGCCTACTCTCAGGATACCAATGGGAGAAGCCAAGGCGGTTTCCGAGGACTACCGGGAGCCTGCCAATCATCGAGACAGCGCCTGGTTCCCCCCACTGCTATCCAATCACGGAGAGGCCTCTGAGCATCCACCTCTGCGCATCCCTCGCTGGCGCTCTAGCCCCTCTCCCCGGGAGGTGTCGCTCGCTCCAATCACTGCTCCGGAGTGAGGCTCCGCCCACATTCCAACCTCCGGGCAGTCAGCGGAGGCTCGGCTGGCTCGCGGGCTGAGCTACTCCAGCGCCGGGGTTAGAAGGCAGCAGTAGGGCGCTCGCGCCTCCCGCCCTCTAGGTTCTCCGCGGGCCGCCGCGGTCCAGGCGGTTTCCAGAGGCCGGCGTCCTGACCCTCCCGGTGCCCAGCAAGGACTCGAAACGGGCGGAGAGAGTCTGGCTGAGTGCTTCCCGGCTTGTGGCCACCTCTGCCGCCCAGTCCCCGAGTTAGTCCTCCAGGCCAGACGCTGCGCTGGGCGGGAGGCGGCCTCGCCACTGCCTGCTGTGCTCTGGGGCCACACCCTCGGGTCTCGGATCCTTCGGCCCCAGAAGTGGGGTAATGCTGGAATATAGGTGCCCACATTTTCTGAGTTCTACCAGAGGTTCTTTCGGAAAATAACTTCTCTTTCTTACTTAGAAAAGCAACACAAACTTTTTGTACAAAAACTGAAAACTGGGAAAGTATAACATTTTCTGAGAAGGGAAAGAAAAACAAATTTATCAGTCATTACTATCTGCCAGGTTATGTCATCTCATTTAAACTTTCCAATAACGGAGGTAAATAATACTATTGGAATTTAAGTGGAAGTGCAGCTCAGAGGTTAAATTCCATGTTCAAGTGGTGGAACCAGGTCTGCCCGACTCCCAGAGGCACTAAGCTGGGGGTTTTCAACTTTTATTTTTTCATCATCCATCCCTGCTAGGAGAAATTTTAAATTAAGTAATTATGTTTATTTTATTTAATTTTGGAGTGCTGGGGGTTGAGACCAGGGCCTCACGTAGGCTAAGCAAGAACTCTACCAATGAACTATATTCCCAGGCCGAAATTTTAAATTACTTAAATTCTTCCTAACTTGCTGGGCGTGGTAGCGCACACCTGAAATCTTCAGCACTCGGGCTGAGGCAGGTGGATCGCCATGAGTTTGCCATGAGTTTGAGGCCACCCTGCACCACAAAGCAAGACCCTGTCTCAAAAATAAATAAATAAATAAATAAATAAATAAATTTTTTAAAAAAGAGAGACTAGTGTGGTAACTACCACCATAGCATTCACTTTGACCCTTATTTTCTTCAGGGGAGTCCACTGGGATTCAAATAAGTCTGGGGGTAGCAGGGATGGTGGTGCACACCTGCAACCAGTTACTTGTGGGGAAGGGGATGGAGGACTGAGGCAGTAGGATTTCCAGTTTGAGGTCAACCTGGGCAATTTAGCATCTCAAAAGAGAAAAAGAAAAAGAAGTCTGGCAGTTGCAGCTTCTTGGGGTTTGAAGGTTTATTGACTACTTTGCTATAAGTTTCAGGAGGAAAAAAAAAGTAAAAAAAAACAATGTGGTTGAATTTCCACAGTTGGTTAAAGAAAAAGCCTTCATTATTTCTCTTTGATTCAGCCAGGGACTCTGGCAGCTACACACAGGAGCCCTTCTTTTAAGAATCAAGACTGTGGACAGACCCTCTCACAAATATTTCTATCCCATCAAAAAAGTAAGGCTAAAGTGTCTTCAAGGCCTTGAATGATTTTGTGTTGCTAAGACAATGACCAAAGATAAGGCAAACCAGTTCCAGACCTGGATTCCACTGATAGTAAGGCACACCTGGCTCCTGCACAAGCAGAAGCTGTCTCCCTAGTTTGACAATAAAGTGAGTAGCTTGTTCGTTTGCCTTTTGTAAAATATTCCACCAGGGCTGGGGATTTAGCTCAGTGGTTCCGCCACCTGCCTTGCAAGCGAAAGGTCCTGAGTTCGATCCCCAGTACCAAAAAAATAAAATTAAAATAAAGTAGTTCACCTGATAAGAGTAATACATGATGATAAACTATAAAACTCAATAACATCACCATTCTGGGATAACCAGTTTTAATATTTTAGTACATTTCCTTCAAGCCTTATAAAAATTTTCACATAATATATATCATGTTATATAAAAGTGTATTTCAAAATTCCTGTATCTTTCTTCACTTAATACTATATTGTAATCATTTTCTCTTTTTTTTTTTTTTTGGTACCGGGGATTGAACTTGGGTCCTTGCACTTGTGCAGCAGGCACAGCAGGTGGCGAAACCATTGAGCTAAATCCCCGGCCCTGTAATCATTTTCTGACATAAAATATTCTTTAAAAATAACCTTTTTGTCTGGCACCATCAGGAACAAACGTATCCTAGGCAGGGGCTAGGGATTTAGCTCAGTGGTTCCACCACCTGCCTGGAAAGCACAAGGTGCTGAGTTCGATCTCTGGTACCAAAAAAAGAAAAGAAAAGAAAAGAAAAAAGCTATCTAGGCAAGCAGTTTACCATTGATCCAGACATTTTTAATTTTATTTTGAAACAGTCTAAGTGGCCCAGGCTGGTCTTAAACTGGACTTAAATCCCAAATTGCTGGGATTATCGACAGAAAAAAAATTAGCTTTAGTGGCACCATAATACCTCATCATACGGATGTTGAACATCTTTACTTAACCAGCTCAGGGGTTTTTGTTTGGTTTTTTGCTTTTTTTTTCCGGTACCGGGGATCAAACTCAGGACCCTACACTTGCGAGGCAGGCCTGGTGTCACTGAGCTAAATCCCCTGCCCAGCTCAGGGTTTCTTCAGATCTAAAGAGAGCCTAAGAGGTTCAATCAAGCAAGGCTTCCTTTCCGCCTGACCTAGTTAACTGCAGGAGAGAGCTGGGTACCGCTAGGGGTCGGTGCAGAGCTATCTTTACAGGGCTGTTGCTGGGCGGTGCTGAGTGTACACGTGGTACCTACAATACATGCCCCAAATCAGAAAAATGGATGCTGGGCGTGGTGGGTGCATGCCTATAATCCTTGCACTCGGGGTGCTGAGGCAGGAAAATCGCCCCGAGTTCGAGGCCAGACTAGGTTACATGGCAAGACCCTCCTCCCCCTAAAAAAAAATGGTTATGCAAAAATCCACATTAATAAATTTACTATTAGATTGGAGGATTCCTAATAACGTAATTAACCAATTTCCCTTTAAAAATAGGATTCTTTAAGCGCAAGGACCTGGGTTCGATCCCCGGTACCAAAAAAAAAAAAAAAATAGGATTCTTTAAAAAAAAAAAAAAAGGATTCTTTAACCAGCCACGTAAGCCAAGTATGGTGGTGCATGCCTGTAATCAATCCCAGCACTGGGAAAGCTGAGGCAGGACGATCAGTGCAGGCTCGAGGGCAGCCTGGGCTACATGGTGAGTCCAAAGCCAGCCTGAGCCACACAGTGAGCCTGTATCAAAAAAAGGGGGGGGGGGGACAGGGATTTAGCTCAGTGGTACTGCCACCTGCCTCGAAAGCGCAAGGTCCTGAGTGAGATCCCCAGTACTAAAAAAAAAAGTAGGATCCTTTAATACACATTTCTTAAATTAGAAATGATTGGATTCCTCCAAATTAATTTATATTCAATATTTCCAAAACAAACCTATTTTTTTTAATTTTTAATTTTTTAAATATATATATTTATTGGTACATTTTAGGTATAAAATACATTTACATTTATCACTGGGTGTTTGTACCAGAACATGATGCATCTTAGTTTTTATTTTTTCTCCCATTACCTGTGCACCCTTCACCCCCTCCACCCTTCCCTATCTACACAGAAAAACAAACCTATTTTTATAAACAAGTTCTATAAATATAAAATCTAGTAGTAAATGTGTCTTCACCTGCTTGGTATGAGATCATTTTGGCATAAAATACTTGGCCGGGCTATTTAATAGGTTTGTTGGGAAAATCAAACAACATATAACAGTATCTTCTAGATTATGAAGTAGCATATAGACTTAAAGTTGCCTATTTCAATGCTGTGCTATTCAGATATGTTGATGAATTATCTCCTACAAAAACTAAAGAGTCCTAGATAGTAGTATGATTATGAAATGAAGTATAAGGGCATATCCTTTGGCATGATCTTGGACTACTTTTTTGTTTTCTTTCCCCCAACCATTGCTCATCATTGGTTGAAGTCACTGTGAAATTAGTCAACTGTTTTTCCTAGAAGCTAAAGGTGTTATGAATAGTCAATTTGGTTTTAGTTCTTTTCCATCTTTCTGTGGCTCCTTCAGGAAAATTACTCTGAGTTCAGAAATGTCTTACAACTTACAATCAGGTGGATAACAGGTGCCCAAAAGCCACTCCTGGCCAACTGCTTGACAGGGACAGGTGGTTGACCCTTCCGGCCTTTCTGAACCAGGAAATGACTAGTAGGACCAAAAGGCACCAAGGGACAGGCTTCTGACTCAGGCCTTCTCATTTCCTTCTGTCCCTTCTTCCTCCTCAGTTCCCAGTGTTCCATCATTTGGCATGGAGGTTGAAAAGAGGAGAGGGCTGGAAGTTCTGGGTCCTTGTGGCTCTCAAACCTAGCTTGGTGTAGCCTTTCTGGAGAGGAGCCTAATCTACTGACCAATCTCAGGATACAAGGGGGCAGGCGACACAGGGCCTTGGGAGTCCCTCATCACCAGCATCTAATTTCCTCTGGGCTACAGCTGTAAGTTCTCTGGTAGAAGGGCACGAAGGCCACACAAAGAAGACAAAGATGCACAATGGCAGCACACTGTCCTAGCATAGCTCTCACAGGGAACAGCCCTGCATCCTCCCTCTGAGGTCCCACCTCTTAGAGCAGAATGTAACACAGGGTCACCTGAGCAGTCTGTCCTCTAGGTAAGTAGGGTTCCTGGTACGTGGCCAGTATGTGAGAAATAGGAATTTCATGAACATTTGTAACATGAATGAATGACAACTAAACCAGCAACAGGCCACAGAATGCTTGGATCCAGCCACTATCAAAAATAAATAAATAAATGACAGTCCTAGGATTAGAATACAGAACTAAGCCCAGGGACCTGGAAATTAAGTCTAGAAGTCCCAACAACCAGGCACAAACTCAGGACAACTCAAGAGGCATCCAAAACCAAGATCAACCACTGTTGTTATTAAAGAGCAGTTTCTAGCCAGGCATGGTAGCCCATGCCTGTAATCCCAGCACTTGGGAAGCTGAGGCAGGAGGATCACCATGCATTTGAGGCTAGCCTGGGCTACATAGCGAGTTCAAAGACACCCTGAACTACATAGCGAGACCCTGTCTTTAAAAAAAAAAAGTAAGTAAAGAGCAGTTTCTAGTATACAGGGCTTTGGGATACTTACAGTCCCCACAAGGGCTACCTGAGATCAGAGACACCCAAGCCGGCTGGTCCCACCCTGCATCCAGGAGGGCTGAGACACCACCAGAGCTGACAAAGCAGCCACACAGAAGTATGGGATTCCCTTGACCCTGAAGCCACAAGTCCTAGCCTTAGGACTAGTCTGCTACATTTCTCACCTACTTCCATCTCAGAGATGGCTGTAGAAGCCTGTGCTCCAGGATGGGCTGACTCTTGCCCAGGAAGGAGCCCAAGGGCACATACAGTCTGGTTACTCAATGTTGTCATAGACATTGATCACATCTTCATAGCTGACAAGAGCCTGGATAAGATGAGCAGCCTGCTTGAGGTCCGCGTCAGCCAGCTGTACCGTTGAGTGGGGGATGAACTCCAGTGTACAGGACACAGAACACAAGCCCAAGGAGTCTAGCTTCTTCTGCACTTGATGCAGTGAAGAGGCATCACAAATAAACTAGAGAGAAAGGAAAGTCAGGAGGTGAGGAGCTAGGAGGTAATACGACAAAGCCAGGTAGAACTTCACAGTCTTAAATGGAACCACTGCTTTGCAATGAACACTCAGTTCTCAAGGTTCTGAATCCTTCTCATCATCCTCAGTAGGGCAGGTCCTATCCAATATTCACTTAGTAACTGTGTAATATGTGAAGGGTCTGGCTTACCTATACCCTGGGGCACAAAAAGGAGGAAACTAAGAGGCATCCCTTAAAGCATCTCTTAAAGCTCTCTCAGGAGCCCAAGAAACACAAATGCTTCCCACTCACTTTAAAAAAGTTCTCTTCTTCATCTTCAGCTTCCTTGACATCTTCAGCCCCTGCTTCAATTGCCAGCTCCAGGGCACGCTCTAGGTTCACAGCTTTCTTCTCTCTGTCCTCCACTCCAACGGTGACTACCCCTTTTTTGTCAAACCAGTGACATGCTCCTTTAGTCATCATTCCTCTGTCAGGAGAGGAAAGGGGATGGAGTGTGTGAACGCCTTTAGACACTCAGCCTCCACAAAGCACAGCCTTCTAATGTTATCTCTTCCCCATTCAGCATTGGGAGGACACACAGATATGGAACAGGTACCTCCCTGAAGGAGAAGGTGCAGCTGCCACTGGGTAAGGGAAAATAGAGGGATCATCTTCACCCTCTATTTTCTGCCCTGATTGGAGTCTGGAGGATGCAAAGACTTGGCTCATCATTTCCTGTACCATTAAGACTTCAGTCCTGGTGCAATATTTTAAGACCTAGGCCTTATATAGCTTCAGATGGAATAATCAGACAAAGATCCTGTCTATACTTGATAAACATGTCTTTTAGATCCTGCCTAGTAAAGGAAATCAGTAATGCCTTTGGAGTCTGCTAAGGAAGAAGTATGTTAAAGACCACCAGGTATTTGCCTCGCATAGAATTGGAACCTAAAGGCTCTGTTCTCTTCCCCCCTCCTCTCCCTCCAACACATACTTACCCATTCTTGTTCAGGATATGTCTAATGTCTGACTGGCACTTGGAGCCACTGTTAGATAATGCCTCAATGAGCAGAGAAGAGCCGCCAGGGCCTCGACCCCCATACAGCAAATAAATGTCCTTATTTTTCTGCAATAAACAACATGAACACATTCTCTCATTTTCCAATTCCCTCTCACATGCCAGCACCATTCCACAGGCACCACAAAGTTGACTCCATGGGATGGGCTCCTTAGGCAGGATTCTGGGCTCTCAGGTCTTTTTGTCCCCATTCTCTGAGGAGGCCTTTGGGATCAACTTCTTAGAGAACTAGAAGTACTATTCCTTCCTGGGAAGTCTGCTTCCCTCATCCCTCACTAATCAGCCATCCCCAGCTCTGCTTCCTTCCAAATCTCCATCAATTCCCTAGTCACCACTTCCATGATTAATTCATCTATACCCCACTCTACACAAAATCCACCTGTAATGTCTCAGTGCTCCTACCTCAGGTTTTGCTGAACACTGCTGCAGAAAAATCACATACCTGGGCCACGGCATGAGAGCCACTGAAAACAGCATGACCTCAAAATTCAAACAGCAAAACTCTAGTGACCAGTTTCATCTGGACTCCCCACACTTCAATTCATCCTTTGTCCATGCATCTGATCTCCAGACTCACTCCAGGCACCTTTTTTTCAAGAGTTCTCAACTGATGACTTCTCCTCTTCTCACAAAGGAAATACAGGGCCACTGGGTGGGGAAAAATCCTGTCTCCACCATGGCTTAGATGAAAATATGTCTACCAGTTAGAGCGCAGGCTCTGGAGTTGGCTGTTTAGTCTCAAGTCTGTCATTTTCTGTGTAACCTAAGTCAGGTCACCTAACCTTTCTGTCCCTCAGTTTCCACTTAACATCATTTTAAGGATTTGCTGAGATGATGCATACAGAATTTTCATCAATGTACTTGGTCTGGAACAAGCACTCAATAACTACTAGCTATTAAAATGATAATTCGCCAGGTATGGTGCCACATTCCTGTAATCCCAGCTAGCTGGGAAGCTGAGGCAGAGGATAATGAGTTTGAGGCTAGCTGGGGAACTTTGCAAGACCCTGTCTCAAATCTCTAATAAAAAAAATTTTGAAAGGGCTGAGGCAGGGGATTTAGCTCAGTGGCACCGTGCCTGCCTCCCAAGCGCAAGGTCCTGAGCTTGATCCCTGGTACCAAAAAAAGGCCTGGGGATGGTGTGGTGGCACATGCCTGTAATCCCAGCACTTGGGAGGCTGTGGCAGGAGGATCACCATGAGTTCAAGGCCACCCTGGGCTACACAGTGAGTTCAAGGCCAGCTTGAACTACAAAGTGAGACCTTGTCTCAAAAAAAAAAAAAAGAAAGAAGGACTGAGATGTATTAATGGGAGTTGGGAAATGGGAAGAAGGTGTTCCAGTGGGAAGGGGAACAAGGGAGGAGGGAAGGAAAAAGGAAGGAAGGGACAAGAAAAAAAAAAATGAAAATAAAGGGCCAGGGATTTAGCTCAGTGGCACTGTGCCCACCCCGAATGTGCAAGGTCCTGAGTTCAATCATCCCCTGTACCAGAAAAAAAAAAAAAAGTGAAAATAGAAGGAAAAAATGGAAACAACGCTTTTGTACATAGGGAGGGGAGGGGGCTTAAGGGGGAATAAGATAAAATAAAATAAAAATTTATTTTTAAAAAATGCCTGGGGGGCCAGGGATTTAGCTCAGTGGTTCCGCCTGCCTTGCAGGTGCAAGGTTCCGAGTTTGATCCCCAGTACCAAAAAAAAAAAAAAACAATGCCAGGGGACATAGCTCAGTGGTAGAGCAGCCCTGGGTTTCATTCCCAGTACCATAATAATAATGCAGATTATTAACTTCCTCAGATCCTTCTTACTTGTACAGTATTAGAAGAAAAGCTATCAGGCTGAGGATTTATCTCAGTGGCACCACGCCTGCCTGGCAAGCACAAGGTCCTGAGTTTGATCCCTGGTACAGAAGAAGAAGAAAGAAGAAAAAAAGAAGAAGAGCTGTATCCTCACCAGACCTCAACGTCCCTGCTCCTTCCACCATCACTATCATTCCCACTCTTTCCCTTTCCACTGGCTTTTCTTCTTTACAGCATAAACGTCTGAAAAAGAAAAACAAACCCTTCTTCAACCTAACATCAGAGCTTTCCCCCAACTCCGTATGCTTTGATCACATCTCTTACAGCTTGGCCAAGCAGTCTTAGACTGTGTATCTGCACACTGTCTACCCATCCTATTCCCAGCTGGACTTCTCCAACAAACAGCCAAGGACAGAAAACCTCCAGAGGCCTGTGGGCCAAGGCAGTGAACCACACATCTACTCTTTCTCTGCTAATTTAAGGAGTATTTAGTGGCCTTCCAAAAATGAATAGTGTTGGGGCTGTAATCAGTAAGAATGTTAAATTGAACACACACCTCCATTTTCAGTGCTGCTTCGATTGTTGACTTGGGCATGTGCTTGCTTCGACACACCTCTAAGATGTGAGACAAGTTGCTGTTGAGCTCAGGGTTGGGGCCTCCCTCTGAGATAACGAAAAGAGTGAGCAAAGACATCTTATTACAAAAAAGGAGAAAAAAGAGATTTCCAGCTCCCTCCCCACTCCCTCTAGCCAAAACAATAGCAAGCTACCATTAGCTCACTGTTGCAACACTATCCAGTGTTTGAATGGGATATAGAGAAGCATCTTGGAAAAAAATTTCTAATTCATATTGCCTTTAGATAGTTATCATTCTGCTAGGTTTCTGTGAACTTCTTTTCATCAGTTGAAGAGGCAAGAGAGATAGTAACAGTATCTCCTGAATGTATTCATACTCCCTTGTTCTTGCTCTATTACTTTAGGCATAATTATTGAAATGCTCACAAGACATTATACTCATGCCATCTCTGACAGTAGGGGTTGTTATCTTATAATCTTTGATTTACCAATGCCTGGCATGAAATAAACACTCAGTAGTGTTAGTCAAACTTAATATCAAGAATTCTTGCCAGGTGTAGGCACATGCCTGTAATCCCAGCATTTGGGAGGCAGAGGCAGGAGGATCATCACCAGTTGGAGGTCAGCCTGGGCTACATAATGAGACCCTGTATCAAAAAACCAAGCCGGGGATTTAGCTCAGTGGTTCCTGGTGCCTGCCTCGAAAGCGCAAGGCCCCGAGTTTGAACCCTGGTACCAAAAAAAAAAAAAAAAACCCAAAACCAGGGGCCAGGGATTTAGCTCAGTGGCTCTGTGCCTGCCTCACAAGCGCAAGGTCCTGAGTTCGGTTCCCAATACCAAAAATAAACCAAAACAAAAATAACAACAAAATTCTTAGCATGTGCAAGGTCCTGGATTTGATTTTAAAAAGAAGAGGCCGGGCTCAGTGGTGCATACCTATAATCCTAGCACTTAGAGAGGCTGAGGAAGGAGGACCATAAATTTGAATCTCACCTGGCAACTTAGTAAGACCCAATTAAAAAACAAAGAGGGCTGGGATGTAGCTCAGTGTCAGAGTGTTCCTAGGTTCAATTAACAGTTCCAGAAGAAGCAGGGCTGGGGATGTAGCTCAGTGGCACCACTCCTTCCTGGCAAGCACAGCATCCTGAGTTTGATCCCCAGTAAGGAACCAGCAGCAGCAAAGAGAACTATCAGGCATGAGTTGTAGGGGGAAATTAGCACTAACTGAATGCCTATTATGTCCCCCCCAAACTACTTTAAGGTGACATTTTTTCTGTTTTGGAGAAATGGAAACAAACTCAGCAAAGTTAAGCCACTTGCTCAACACGATAGGCTGGTCAGTGACAAAATCCAAAATCCTAACTCCAAAGTCCATACACATTCCCCTCCCTCAGTTTTGGGTGATGCTGGGAATCAAACCCCAGGACTAGTGCATGCTGGGCAAGCACTGTACCACTCAGTGACATCCTCAGCCCCTTTGTCCATGCTTTTTACAGGAGTTTCCCCCTGTATCTATGGGTGTGCAACACTAAAAAGAAAACAGACCTTTTAGAGAGGCTTGCAACTGGTTGCAAACCTACCTTCCAAGAAAATGTGCCTCAGGAAATCCTCATGATGACAACTGAGGCCTCACCAAGTAATAACTTTATTCAATGCCCCTGCTACAACCCACATGCTACTACAGGCAACTGCAAAGAGCCTGGTTTGTCTCTTCAGGAGAGACACACATCCGACTTGACTCTTAGGATGTTTCTATGAAATCTGAAGCACCTAGATACACACTTTGGATGAGATCACTTTTACCTCTTCTCTTCCAAAGGCCAGTTCCCTCTCTGACAAGAAAAGCTGTCTGGAAAAGTGAGTGGCACATCCAATTTAAGTAGACGTTTCGAAGTGGGCAACGACAACAATTGGGGAAAAGAAAATGAAGGGTCAAGGGTCGGGTGGGCCATGGCCCAGCTCCCGGAGGCAAGCAAGGACATAAGCACGAAGAGGCCATCGGCGGCCAGCACTGACTGACAAACAGGTTCTCACCTTTAACGGCCAGGCGGATACTGAGACAAAGCTTATTGAAAATGCGACTCCTTTCGGCGTCCTTGGGGCCCTTGATGTGCCGGACTTTGGACCACTTATTGTGCCCGGCGGGGGCCTCCGCGGTGAGGTGCAGCGTCCTACCCGGAGCGGAGTGGAAGCCCAGAATCTCAAGCTGGGAGATGCGAGGAGCTGCCGCGCGGACGCTGGGGCCTCGCGCTCTCGAGCATCGGGCAGCTGCCCTGCTCAGGCTGACAGCAGTCCAAGAAGCCATCGGCTTCGCCCCTGGCCTGCAAGCTGCAAACTGGCGTGGCCAACGTCAGCGCGTCCTGTCTGCTTCCGGAACAAGACGTTCCGGACGCTGCAGCCGCTTCTGCCAGTCTCCAGAAAGCTAAAAGCTCACGCTTCCCCGGAGCTGCCCAACCGTGGATGACCTCGCACCGTCCCTGTGGCAGCCGAGCGTGGGGATCTTTGATGGCGTAGCACACTTCCTTTCCCTGCTCCTTTGCCAAAATCGGTCCCCACTACCGCAAGTCACCGCATGATACTCGTTCCTATCTTGCTCTGAAGAGCGCGATGGAGGAGTGAGCCACCCTCGATCGTGCCCGGTTACTTAGGGTTGGGGGGCGGGGGCGGCCTTCGCCGGATTTTATTTCCTGTAGTGACCTAGTAGAAATACACCTGAGATGTGAAACCGATTTTGTTTCCAAATTCTTTCCTAACTCTGAGGTCAACAAAGATTAACGTTTTGTTCTTGCAAAGGAATATCTAATTCGACTGTCTTGTTTTACTGGTAATCCGCCGCCAGAGAACTGATTTGCCCATTCACTAAAGTCTCTTGGATCCAACGTTTTCTACCTATAAATAAGGATGCTGCCACCTATTTTACCAGCATAAGAAATTGAAAACACAACACAAGCCCTTAGAGCTTTAAGGGAATAAACTGACGCAAATAGCAGCTGTGATGATTAGTGATTCTCTAAACGCCAAGAGATGATGCCTTGGGATAGATTCACTTGAGTCACACACAGGCTTTTGGGGAGAGGAAAAAGGATCAGACAGACCTTTTGGAGCGAAACTCCCCTTTCCATTGTGCACCTTCTCTCCCAGGAGAGAAAACCGAAGCCATTAGCAAAAGATGGAAAAGAAACAAAGTGGCAGGTACTGAAAAACTTTTTAGTGGCGCTCCATGATGAGATTTAAATCTCATCAAAGAACTTGTGTTAGAAAAGCAGGACCGTGTGAAGGAAACTTAAATTTCTGCGCTTTGGGGTTGGACTGGGTGGGCTTGAACCCTGATTGTTTCATTTACTCTTGTAATCGTGGGCAAGTTCCTTTCTTTCTTTCTTTCTTTCTTTCTTTATTATGGGGGGGGGGGTA